>SNQJ01S0007942.1:186519-201387 GCA_010110895.2 Picea sitchensis | reverse complement strand
CTAACCTAGGGGCTATCTGATCAGGATTAGATGGTCTGATCAGATGTATTCACTAACCTATCAACATTGAAAATTTAAAAGAACTTGGTCATGTTTGAAAGGTATGACCAAGTTGCTATTATTGCATGGGGCCTTTGTTTCAATTCTTTTTAGCCCTCTTTTCTTTTCTTTTTCTTTTTCCTTTTTCTTTCTTTTTTCTTTTTCTTTTTCTTTTTCTTTTCACAAATTATTTGAAGAATGCAATATCATTTGTCAACCAAATCACCAGATACAGATAATATCCAAGTCATCAACTGATTCCCATAAGTTATGGGGTGATAACAGGTTCCAGAAGCCGAGCTCAAAGGATCAATACATGAACGAGATGATCGAAATAAGATAGAAACCAGGAGAGTCTGTATGGGAGATTGATTAGAGATTCAAGAAACTAAAGGGAAAGATGAAATACCCCATGACGAATATGTAGAATCGGCACCTGTTTGTCAACTCATTACTCCCATATTTGAAATATCCTTTACGACAACAGAAATTTCAGACGCATGCAGAGGCTCTGAAGGCAGCCCTACAACTGGAAAAAAACTAGTACCAACAGACAGACCCAACTATTGAAGAACTAAAAGAGGATTTGAAGAATCTAACATTCCAGCTGAACCATAATAAGAACAAGGACAAACAAGAATTCATTTGGTGTACCACATGCAGGACAGAAGGACACCACAAGAATGAACGTCCAACATTTGCGCAGTATATGGCAGTAGGAATGTCAAATTTGTTACCACCATGAGGACTATGGTACGAAATTTGCAAAAAAATGGGTCATGGCCCTTATCACTGTATGATGATGTAGAAATACCAAACAGTCCAAAATATCTCGTATTTCACCTTTTTCAAGTCAGTGGGCCACGACAATAAAGATTGTAGAACTATGGAGCTGATGCGAGAAAGGACGTCAGATGCATATAGAGTACAGGCTGAAATGATGACTATGCAAGCAATGCCATAGTTCAATCCAGTCCCAGCTCCATACAACACTCTGCAACAACAGTATAATACTGCACAACAACCATACAATAACACACAACTACAGTACAACCCGACACATCCCTAGTACAATACCGTGCAGTATAATCAGGTGCCTCAGTATAACGTGTGAGAGGAGACCGAGCAGGTTACAGAGTAGTAGGACGAGCCAGAAGAGGTTTCGGACTAGGTAGAGGACTAGTCACATGTCACAACTGTCAACAACCGGGACATTATGTAAGAGAATGTTCGCATCCACCAACAACTTGCATGTATTGTCACACATTGGACCACGATACAGAGGAATGTCCGACATTACTAGTAAAGATTCAGGAAAAGAGAAACCATAACAACCAAAATTTTCAATGGATTTCAGCCGAAGCAAGGGATGAAGGATGGAATATTAACATAGTCATTCGTGGAGGAGCTAAAATAGGCACTGACGTGGCCCAACAAGAACCATCACAGAATCAATGGGTAAAGAAGAACAAGGAACCAAGGAAGCAGTTCGACACACAGAAGGAAAAGGATATCTTTAAAGAGGTCAGACAAGAATTTTAGAAGGAGGACATGGCATCGACTTCAACTATGCAGCATAACAAGGAAGCACCAGAATACGATATGCCTCCATCATTGGATCATACCCACAAGATGCAACCCATGGGACAAGTAAGTACAATCAAATACTTTTTTCAATCATGCATAAAGATATTAAGTGATTCATCATCTATGAAAATATTTAAAAACATAATATAAAAATGTAGTAGTGAGATGGAAAAAAAAGCGAGAACAAAAAATAGTTAACCACCTACACACAAGAAGAAGAACAAGTAGGGAATTTAGAATGAATGTTAACATTGGGGAGTTCAATCTAGGAGACATCATACTGGATCTAGGATCGGAAGTGAATGTATTACCAAAGAAAACATGGAAATGCATGGGAGAGCCAGCATTGGGATACTCAACCATTCGATTGAAACTAGAAAAGCAACATAGCGTTCTACCAATAGTTAGACTAAAAGGAGTGACAATCGATCTTGATGGAGTGCACACTAAAGAAGATTTTGAAGTCATTGAAATAGTGGATGGCACAAAACCGTATCTGGCATTGCTTGGTCTGGATTGGGCATTTGACAACTAGGCCATAATCAATCTGAAGACAAGGAAAATGAAATTTGATTCAAGCGAATATAAGGTCATCGCGCCATTAGACCCATCAGAAGGGGATAGGTTTGTAGAACCTACTTGTCTAGACTTAGAGGAAATCAGCCAGTTGTATAGAACAACTATGCGAGATGAGGATTACGTAAACCCAACTGCAGACGGGATACTCAGTTGGAGAAGCATTACTTCATGTGCGATAGATTTAGACACCAGGTTAGAAAACTGGCAGCAAAAGCTACACGAAGTATCCATGAGAAGATGTGCATGAATAGACCGCGCAGTAAGATGGGTAGGCACAAAAATCAGAGAACCACCCAGTTTTCATGGAACAAACGACTTGGAAACATTCTTGACACAGTACGAAGATGCAATGTTAGGGAACCAAAGACTGTTAGCACTTGACTTAGCACTCAAATCCACACCCGCAATATGGTGGGGTGTGCACAAGGATACCATCGCAGATTGGTACCAATGTAAGTGGTTACTACACATAAGGTTCGACGTAGAACAGAAAAACAACAAACAACAGAAGTGCGAAGGACAAGGGGCACCAACATAAAACTTGGAGAAGTGCAGAATGCTGTGAAAAATGACACCCCCAAAGGAATGGCCTCATCACTTCATACAGACTCTAGAGGGCATACCAGCGAATTGGTATATAGACTAGGAATTGCGCAAAGTAACTGCAACCTGGAAGACATTGCAACATAATTTTTCAATCACTTTCTCATTCGAACATGAGAACCCCAACATAGACGCAACCCTTAAATGGATCAGAGGAGTAATATTCATCAAAGAACCAGAAGTATAATTGATCAAATAAGAACAACAACAGAAAAAACAGACATTCAAGGACCTGTTGTTATGTTACCATGTTCAGGAGGAAGCACTGGATGAATATGATCCACGTGATATTTAGATCAAATAAGCAGAAGGCGAAAGAGATGTGGAAGGCCCACCCATATAATCTGAAGTCATTTCCGCACCGATCAAGGTAAATAAAGTCAACATCAGGACAGCTGAGAAGCCCAAAATGGTCAGCATTGGAGATTACTGGGATGAGAAAATAGTTGAAAGCATCATAGAGTTGTTGTGAGAATACAACGAATTATTTCCCACAACCTTTATAGAGATGAAGGGTATATCCAGAGAACTAGGAGAAATGAAGATACCAGTCAGAAATAAAGTGAGACCTATTAGATAGCGACCATATAGACTGAATCCAATATATAAATAGAAATTCAAAGATGAGATTGACAAGATGCTCGAAGCCGACATCATAGAACCAATCGAAGAGTTATAATGGATAAGATCGATGGTAGTATAGGAAAAGAAACAAGGAGGGATCATGATATGTGTCGACTTGAGGAAGTTGGATGATGCATGCCTACACGACCCATTCCCTACATCATTCACGGATGAAGTGTTAGAGAACGTGGGAGGACATGAAGCTTACTCATTCACTGATGGATTCTCAGGATACCATCAGATTAAGATAGCATAGGAGAACATATACAAGACCACGTTTGCGATAGAATGGGGATCTTATCAGTACACAGTCATTTCATTTGGACTGAAGAATGCACCAACAATATTCTCCAGAGTGGTCATCGCAGAATTTAAAGAGTTTATCCATCAGTTTCTTGAAGTATACCTGGATGATTGGACAGTCTATAGTCTGTTAAAAAACCATGTGGAAGTTTTACGACTAATGTTAGAAAGATGCAAACAGTTTCAGATATCACTGAATATAAAGAAATTCATATTTGGAACACCATTTGGGATACTCTTAGGCCAAATAGTATGCAAACAAGGTTTATTAGTAGATCTGGTAAAGATCATAATCATTGTTAACTTACCACCACCAAAAACAGTCCGTTAGCTAAGAGCGATGTTAGGAAACATAGGTTATTACAGGAAATTTGTCAAAGGATATGCGTAGATCATTGCACCGATGGAAAAGTTGTTAATAAAGGATACGAAGTTTCAGTGGAACGATAAGTGTCAATATATTCTGGACACCTTGAAGGAAAAGATGGTCCCATGCCGATAGTGTATTTCTAGACTGGGAGAAGACATTCCACGTGCATGTAGATGCATCAGCGATAGCACTTGGAGCTATCTTGGCATAGCTAGGAATGGGAGAATTGGATCACCCAATAGCATTTGCGAGCAGAAAGTTATCAAACTCAAAACATAACTATAACATGACAGAAAGAGAAGGCCTAGGCATGGTCTATGCACTGCATAAGTTGAGGCATTACTTATTGGGAAAACACTTTAATATGTTCACAGATCACTCAACGCTTAAATACATACTCAACAAAATAGTGTTGGGGGGGAGAATATGTCGATGGTTACTGCTATTTCAATAATTTGACTTTGAAGTAATAGTCAAACTAGAGAAATTGAATGCAGGACCTGACCACCTGTCAAGGGTCACAAATGGAGAAGAACCTATGAATTTAGAAGACAACTTTCTGGATGCACAGTTATTCTTAGTACAAGTTGTTGATCAATATTTCATAGATATCATCCAGTACTTGAGTACAGGTACTGTGCCGCAAGACTATAGCACTGTGCAGAAGAAAAACCTGGTAGTATGCACTACCGACTATCAATCGATTGCAGGGAATTTATATAAAATGGGCATAGATAGCATCTTGCAAAGATACGTGTTAGAGCAAGAACGACCTAGATTTTTAGAAGAAGCCAATGAGGGAATAGAAGGAGGGCATTATGTAGGTAAAGCTACCATGTAGAAGGTATTTCCTGTAGGATTATGGTGGCCAAATATTCATAGAGACTCGAAGGAGTACTCTCAAAGATGTGATGTCTATCAAAGGGTATGCAAACCCAATAGAAGGGATGAGATGTCATTACGACCACAAGTAACATTACAGGAATTTGACAAATGGGAAATGGACTTTGTGGGACCAATCAACCCACTATCCAAAAGAATAGGAGAAAGGTACACTATCACCCTGATAGAATATTTAACAAGATGGGCGGAAGCAACACCAGTAAAGGATTGCAATGCAGAAAAAACAACACATTTTTTATTCGAATAAGTAATCACTTGATTTGGGTGCCCAAGAATTTTGATGAGTGACCAAGGCACACACTTCATAAACAGTACCATCAGCGCTATGACCAATGAGTTTGAAGTCCATCATCAGAAGAGCACACTGTATCATCCACAGGAAAATGGAACAGTGGAAGCATTCAAAAAAATTCTGGAGAACATGTTGACAAAGATCTGTAACGTCAACTGGGATGACTCAGACCTCAAAGTACCAACAATATTATGGTCATACAGGACTACATGCAAAAATTTGATGGGGCACACACCATTTAAACTGGTTTACATCCAAGAAGCAGTGGTCCCATTAGAATTCTTAGTCCCAAGCTTGCGCGTAGTAGCCATCACACAAATGACATAATGAGGTGTAGTACAGGAGAGACTGAATCAGTTATTGACCATGGAGAAAGATCGAATCTTAGCAGGATTCCACCAACAAGTTCAAAAAACAAGAGACAAAGCTTGGTACGATAGACACATCAAGAAGAAAACGTTCAAGGAAGGAGGTATAGTAATGATGTGTGACAACAAATCGTTTCAACACCAGGCGTTATAACCCTAAATTTCACCACATATGCTGACCTGGAATCAGGCCAACTCAATTCCCTTCTTTGCCAAAACTCTGCTGAAAAACTCTTTGAAAATCATCTTGTGTAAAGGCCCATGCACCCTAACCCATTACTGCATGCGTGTACACACTGGCTGGCTCACAACAGCCCGCGTGTACCTACAAAAGCATGAAAAAAGGAAAGTTTCCAATGGAACAAAAAGATATGGGGGAGTTAATTGGAACTCCCGGCCATGCATGGCTGAGGGTTCATCCAAAACCCTAGCTCCTTCTAGCCTATAAAAGAAGGGGTGGGGGCACCATTTGGAGGAGGAAAAAATATAGCGATGAAACTCTACCCATTTACGTATTCCATTGTCCCAACCCTTTAGCATTTCCTCATGCCAAAGGAGATTTAATGCAAAGCAATTGAAGGACAGAAGAAGAGGAGGCCAGGATCAGGTTCAAGGAGTGGTGGCCGATCTCATCTTTTGTAAGTTGACTCACTTTATGTAATAAAAAGAATGATTTTCCCATCCCAATTCATGAACTGTCTATGATTTGATTAGTTTATGTTTGATTTCTAACCCTTGAGTATAGAAGTAGCATGCATGCATAGTTGTTGTTTGTCTTGAGTGCAGGTCATCTTTGGAAGGAGCAACACAAACAAGCAATCAAGCACAACGGAGGATCGACATCGAACACTGGTAATAAGGTAGGTGATCCTTTCCATGCATTTACTGAGGAAAAGGGATTTAAATCTAGGGATGTAGGTAGAAGGTAGTTTCTATTCGGTCAAAAATGCATGCAAAGTTTGAACTCTATTTTGCTAGTCCGTAGGGTGTTTTTCCCAAAAATAGAATTGGCAACCATACTGGGGAGAATACTCTTTAGGGTTCCTGGAATTTTTGTTTAAGTTTTTGGGTAGTTTAAAGACTAGGTTTTCTGTTTTTCTTTGCCTGTCTTTTTCATTCATTTCTGTAAGGTCTGAGCTAGCAGGGAGTCTAGTTTTCCATACCAGCTTTCCCTAGCTTTTGCTTGAATATGTTTTTTGGGACACACAGAGGTACACGTGGCCTGCATAAGCCTGAACGTGTGTACCCACACCCTATTCTATTATAGCCCGCGTGTGAACGGTAGCTATAGAGATAGCAGTAGCGTGTAGGAGTTCAGAGAACATTAGAGGCAGTCCTCCTCTTCCCTGTAAAAATCACACATTCTCAGGGGGTTTTCTGGAATTATGTCCGAGTCTTGTTTGCTAACGGTCCTATCTGAGACTATTTTTTGCCTTATTGTTTTTCCTTGCGTTATTTGTTTTTCTGTTAGAAAGAGTATCCAAGCCTTCAAGGGATCCTAGTTATTAATACCAGAGGCCTCTTCCTGGTCTGGTCTGTCTGTTTTCATTTTTTTCCTTAGAGTTTAGATATACACGCGGCCTGTACAAGGTCAGCCCACGTGTACACGCCCTCTGTCTTTGTTCAGCATGCGTTTGCACGCGTATTGTTTAAGTGACAGTCGCGTGCTTGTACAGACTACTTTTTGTTCAGGGTGGGGCAGTCATCCCCTGTTTTGATAAGAAGTATTCATCTCAGGTGTTTGAATCTATGTTTGAACAATCAGTAGCTTAGGATTTGTGATTCTTTAATCTGATTCTTTGTGATCTGCGCTTTAATCCAAAATTGTTTTTCTTGGTTTTTTGCTTGTCGGTATTTTCCCTTTCTTGCTTTACTAGCACTTAAATAAAAAAAATATCTTTTCATTTTCTTATTTGGTTGAAGAGTGTGTTTCCACATCATTAGCTAGGGAAAAGTCTGTTGTTTCGTAAGTTTTTGTAGTTCACTTAGATCATAAGTAGCTCATATTCGAGTGAAATTCCTTTGAGTTTGTTGTCCAAAATCTTAGAAAAATTAAAAATCTTTCTTTGTGAAAAGTTGTCGAAATTTTGCATTCAGTATAAGTTTTTTTTGTTTCCAGCTTTTTCATTTATTTTTTGCTTTTGTCTTTTACACATCATCGGTTTCACCCTCATACCCCTTGAAGTAAGAGAAAGCCATAAAAGAAACACTAATTTTAAAATCTACTAGACTTTTATGTTTGTAGGGTTCACAAACTAGTTCAGGACTAAGGCCTTGGATTAGGTTGGAGAGGAAACTCTTCAAGGCCATTCAAAACCAAACATTAGAGTTTGAGATAGGGAGTGTCTAAGTCTAGTTTCGTGGAAGTTATCCAGGACCCCCCTCCAACACAGGGGATTAACATGAGGTCGTGTGTGGAAAGGTAGTGGAGATAACCCCTCCAAATCCGGACCAATCGTAGTGGAGAACACATATAGAGGGCTTGTTTTGGGATTCCGTCATTTGCATTTTCCAAGGGGCTTCGTGGGTCTCAAATCCATTCGAGGTCCTTAGTTGTCTTCTGGACCATTTTCTCTCGATACCCTTGACAGGTTTTGGGCTCGATACCCGTGTCATTGTGGTTTACCCGACTTTCAACTATACCCGCCTGGTGACTGTTCACGTGCTGGCAACCTAGTTGCCAATATTTTTAGGGACATACATAGGTGACTGTGGGGGTATACCATGGTACCTAGGATAGACATCGGGCCATTCTTTGTAGATTATACCCAGAGGGTGCTTTCGTGTTCGAGTTTCACTTGCACCGGTAAGTTGCTCTAGTGTTGGTTGTTGTAATTGTTCTTCCAAATAGTTTAGTGATTGCTTGTCTTATCTCTTAGGGGATTCTTTTTAGTGTGTGTTAATTTTGGAAATTTAGAATACCTTAGTGTGTCTTGGATATTCTCACACAGTGGAGGATCCCAAGCTCCGCCGGTTATGAAGGCTTCTTGTCCTACCGCCGGTTACACTGGAGCCACCCTTGCCACGATTAAGGTGGAAGCTAGACCAACAAGGGTCTTTTGAGGCGACCAGGTTACAAACCTTTGTGCCTGAACAACTCCTGGAGGAATCAACTGTTTTGGACCTTGAAGAAACCTCTCTTAGCTCGGTTGAAACCCAAACCACTGATATCTTGGCACCGTTTATTGTACCAATCCAATTTCATGAACACCAGACAGTGCCTCACATAGCAATGGAAACAAATGTTGTTACTCCTTCTAGGATTTCATCAATTCCCATCATAGTTGCCACCACAGGAGAGTCATCTCCTAACCTACCATCATCGGTCCGAGCCACCATGGTCTCGGCCACAAATACGTCGCACAGTGGACCAAACCCGTCTATGGCAGCGAAAACAACCCCCTTCACACCTAGTGCGACAGGCCCTCCGTTCTCATACAATATGCCTAGTTCAGGTACAAGTCCTTTACTAACCTACTCCACTTTACAGACTTTGGGTCTAGGGGCAGGGAGCTCTAGAACTCCTCTGCAAGGTCACCTTGGGGGAACTCCTGTCCCTTTTAACGCTTTTCCTTACGCAGGAGGTCATATCCCTCCTTCATCCCCTTCACTTGGTGGTCTGCATCAGCAATCTACTGGGCAACCTACACACAATAGTTTATTTGGAGTTGGGACTCAGGGACCACCTTCGCACAGTATGCCGATAGTTCAACATCATTTTCTTGGAATGGAACATTTGGCAACAACACTTTCTCATCAGCCGCTTTCCCATCTGGGGGCAACCCCATTTTTGGACAATCTACTCCTGTGCAGGGTACTATTCCTGTACAGGGGGGCACACATAGCAGGACCTTGGAATTTAGGACAAGGATCCGTTCCCTCCTCCGAAATGTCGTTCTGGGGTAATTCCTTCCACAGTTAATGGAAGCCCGGACATACTACTATGCCTTTCCTAGCAGGAACGGCATGGGGTACTCCTTCCCAAAGTCCTTCAAATACAATGCATGCCTAACACTCTATGTCCTTTTTGGGAGATCAACCGATGATGTCTCCATAGATGCAAAATCCTTACGCTGGTTAGGGCCATGGTTTCTACCAGAATCTGGGCCAGCAACCAAAATTTTCCTGGCAACCTGGTGCTAGTCAAACTCCAGGACCCTTTTTCCCAGGTTATCAGCAGTAACCCAAACTACCATTCCTGGTGAATTTACACATTCCAGATTTGACAAGGTTGTTAAATGATCCTATTTGTCATGATTCACGTTGGCCTCCTATGCCAACGAAGTTTCCTTCAGACATTCGAAAGTTCCAGGCCAAGCCTAATGAAGATCCAGGTGATCATGTGACTACCTTTCATCTTTGGTGCTCATCTAACTCATTGAAATATGACTCCGTACAGTTTCGATTGTTTCAACGTACTCTTCTTGGGAGTGCCACAAAATGGTACATCGAGCTCGATCACTCAAGATACTCTTCTTTTGGAGAACTAGGGATGGCCTTCCTTAACCATTTCCAGTTACCTATGAGATACGACACTGACACAGAGCTGCTTGCCAATTTCAAACAGACAACAATGGACCATATCTCTAATCATATCCGAGAGTGGAGACGCTGGAAGAGTTTAATCAAGGTACTAGTCCCACCAACATTCCTTCTTGAGTGGTTCCTTAAGTATTTGGTCCCACAGTTATCCAAAGACGTCGTGACATCCCGAGTTTTCTCCGAAGAAGATGCCATCATGAGGGATCAATAGTGTGAGCTCATCTATTCTCAGTCTGGTTTATTATACAACATCTTGCCAGATGCACCACATTCGATACTGGATAAAACAAGATAGAGATTTGGAACACATGCCGATGGTATTGTTGGTTCAACACAAACCAATCCCACTGAGAAATTGACAAAACAGTTGAAACAGTTATCCATACAACACACGGTGGCCAACCAAACTACTTCTTTGGCTGCTCCCCCTACCCAAACGTCGGAAGTACACACCATACAGTCGACTAACTCAAAGGCCACGTAGCAGCCTGAAGGGAAGAAAAAACAACGAAAGAAGGGTAAGGGGGATAAAAAACCCACTGATAATGCTGGTGGGGACAACACGAAAAAATGGAGGGTGAGGTATCCATGCAACTTATGCACGGAGGACCACCCGAGCCATCTTTGTCCTTGACTTACAGAGGCTCAAAAGTTTGTCACACAGCAACAACAGGCAGTGTTGACTAATCCCTTTCAACATGGGCAAAATCAACTATCTTTCTCCAGACCTGACCCAGCTTTGGGGGGATCCACGGTCCCGATGATTGATAATCCTCAACCAGGTGTCGTTAACGTAGGATTTGGTTTGTGCCCATCCTTGATGGGTACCTTTTATTACCCACCTCCTCACGACGATATCAAATTTATATCTAATCACCATAAGGTTGATATTTTTCAAGTTTCATAATTCTGCATGACTTACTTTGAGGATCCTTGGATTCTTCCTTCCCCATCCGCCACGATGGATGAGACAAGGCACTCAGGCATCTCCATTCCCTTGTCTGTCGCTGAGGTAGCGTACTCTTTAGTCCAACAATCTTCAGCTAACCCTGATCCGACTCCTGCACAAGAGTTAGATCCATTTGTACAGCCTATTTGGGCTCAGGGTTCTTTAGCTAATGTCAATTCGTTAGACTTAGTCCTTCCTTCTGACGAAGCAGTAATCGAAGCAATGAATAGTATGGACAAACCTTGGGAAGATATTCATCATAGATCATATTTTCTCCCAGAGTTAGGCCGAATCGAAGCAGGAGAATTCACCGTTACCATAACGGGAGATCAACCATGTCCTATTAATCTCTTATCTACGCAGGAAATTTATGCTAAGGGAAATATGGCAACTATCGTTGAAACTATACCCATCAACATCTCCTGAAACCTTGACATCGTGGAGAATGTCTTTGTCGGAGCGGATTGCTCCCCGAAAAAGATTCAAATTTACACGGATCTTTTCAAAGAATTCTGTGACATTTTTGCTTGGTCTTATGAGGAAATGCCAGGTATCGATCCGAAAATAGTTGAACATTAAATCACAACGTATCCTAATGCCAAGCCTGTTCGACAAAAACTTCGTCCAGTTAATCCCAAGAAAGCAACAGCCATCAAGGTTGAGGTTGAGAAATTGTTAAAGGAAAGTTTTATTTATCCTATCCATTTGACTCAATGGGTGTCAAATCCTATGTTGGTCAATAAAAAACAAGGCACGATTCGTGTATGTACCGATTTCCGTGATTTAAACAAGGCATGTCCCAAAGATAATTTTCCAACACCATTCATTGACCAGATCATTGATGAATGTGCCGATTGTGAAGCCTTTTATTTCATGGATGGTTTTTTGGGATATAATCAAATCCAAATCAAACCCGAGGACCAACATAAAACGACATTCATTTGTCCGTGGGGTACATTCGCATATCGTAAGATGCCTTTTGGCCTTAAAAATGTTGGAGCCACATTCTAGCAGGCCATGTATTTTTCTTTTCATGACCTCAAGCATATAGTCGAGGCCTATCTAGATGATTTAGCATCACGCTCTCACAAGAGAACGGATCATCCCACACACCTTAGACTAATCTTCGAACGTTGTCGCTACTTTAGGATTTGCATGAATCCAAACAAGTGCAGCTTCTGCGTAACGTCAGGACGTTTGTTAGGTTTCATCGTATCAACAACAGGGATCATGGTCGATCCTCTTAAGGTGGAGGCAATAATCCAGTTTCCCCCCCCACGCACAATCCTACAACTTCAGAGTCTACAAGGAAAGGAAAACTTCTTACGACGCTTCATCGCCAACTATGCTAAAATCACCAAGGGATTTATGCATTTACTAAAGAAAGACGTTCCTTTTTTCTGGGACGAAGCCACTCAACGCTCTTTCGACGCATTAAAACACACCATCACAACTGCACCTCTGCTACGATCACCTAACTATAACAAAGATTTTTTATTATATCTGGCTGTCGCAGAGTCAACCATTGGCATGGTTTTAGTTCAGAAAGACGATTCGTTCTCAGAATACGTGATCTATTACCTGAGCCGAGGCCTTGTAGGACCGGACCTCAATTATTCTCATATCGAAAAACTTGCATTGGCAGCAATTCATGTTGTTCAACGGTTTCATCACTATGTTTTGTTTCGCAAGACCACCGTCATTGCTGTCGTGAATCCATTCCAGTACATGTTGACACAATGAGTTATAGGCAGAAAAATCAGTAGATGGATAGTCATCCTCCAAGAATTTGACTTAGACTTCGTTTCAGCAAAGTCCAAGAAGTCATTATTCTTCGCAGAGCTTATTTCAGAACTTCCGGTTGAGTCAGGTGACGTTGTCCCTGAGGAATTGCCTATCTGGGGAGATATATTTTTGATTGCATCTTCAGACCCCTAGTACGGAGATATACTTATATATCTCCAGACTTTGAAATGCCCCACCTCTGCTTCTCATGACAAGCGTCGGCGGATACGCCATCAAGATAAAAATTATATCATACTCGATGATACGTTGTATCAGAGAGGTGTAGACTACATCTTACGTGGATGTCTCACTCATGAGGAGGCCATCATCATGCTCAACTATTTCCATACTGGAGCTTGTGGCAGTCGTTTATCTAGGTTGGCAACAGCCCAAAAGATTCTACGAACAGGTTACTTCTGGCCGACACTTATCAAAGATTATATCGTATCGGTCAAGAAGTGCCATCCATGCCAAATATTCTCTCGGAAGATGAGGGCACATCCCGCTCCTATGTTTCCTATCATCACAATTGGTCCTTTCACTAAGTGGGGGATTGATTACACTACATGAAACCCCCCGTCAGCAAGGGGGCACTGCTATATCATCGTAGCTGTCGACTACTTCACTAAGTGGGTCAAAGCTATGCCAACATTTAAAGATGATGGAGAGACTACAACTCTCTTCTTAATCAACCAGATCATAGCAAGGTTTGGCATCCATAGAGAGATTGTGACTGACCATGGCATTCAATTTCAGAACCAAATGATTACTAAATTAACATCAAAGCATGGGTTACGGTAGGAGAATTCATCACCTTACTACCCCCAAGCCAATGGGCAGGTGGAATAAGTAAACAAAACTTTTAAGGCTATTCTAAAACAAACTATCAACTAAGCCAAGTCAAATTGGCATTTGATGTTATACTTGGCATTTTGGGCTTACCGAGCATCTGTTAAGACTGCAACCGGTTTCTCACCTTTTCAACTCATTTACAGGCTAGAGGTAGTCTTTCCCATCGAATGTCAGATCCCATCTCTAAAATTGGCAGTACAATTATTTCCAGACAGTTCTCCGCTTGAAGAATGGTTAGTACACCTTGAGCAGCTCAATGAGCAACATCGTGATGCGGCCCTGGCCAATGAGGCTCACAAACATAAGGTCAAGTGTCAGTATGACATGTCCGTTCATCCTTGGATTTTCTTTGAGGGCGACCTTGTCCTGGTCTATGACCAAGATAAGGACCCCCTGGGGGCAGGAAAGTTTAAACCCATGTGGTTCAAACCCTTCATCATAAAAGAGGTTTTAAAAAAAGGGCGCTTATCGTTTGGTTGATTTTGAAGGGGATGCTTTGGCAGAGCCTAGAAATGGGCTCTACCTCAAGAAGTATTACTCATAGACAGGTCACTGTGGGTAACTTTCTGTAACATATGTATAGTCTTTGTACTATTACTTTTTAAGTTTCTTTTAAGTGTTATGGATATGTCATTGATGTTAGCTTTCATCAATATGGAAGATGTCAAGTGATTCTGTGGTGTTCGTTGGGTATGCAGACGGTGCTATTTGTCACACGCGGAGGATGCCTCCACATCTTGGGTAATCTTTCCACCTCAGGGCCAGTTGTTATCTTCTGGAGGTATATGCTTAGGTGACACCACAATTAATGTCACCGATTATAGTGCAATTATTGAGTTGCTTCGTGACGTCTTGTCATTGGGTATCTCTCATATCTGGGTCTATCTCAACGCTCAACTGGTTGAGTCATAGCTAAACAGAGTATACCAGGTTCATGATCCAACTTTACACCGACGATTCCTTAGGGTACATCTCTTAGAACGAAACTTTGATTATATTACATATTTTCATGTTCCTAGGAGATTAAACCAAATTATAGATACTCTAGCTAATCAAATTTTAGATTGGCATC
>SNQJ01S0007942.1:157780-174488 GCA_010110895.2 Picea sitchensis | reverse complement strand
CCCGTCAGCAAGGGGGCATCGCTATATCATCGTAGTTGTCGACTACTTCACTAAGTGGGTCGAAGCTATGCCAACGTTTAAAGATGTGGAGAGACTGCAAGTCTCTTCTTATTCAACCAGATCATAGCAAGGTTCGGCATACTGAGAGATATTGTCACTGACCATGGCAGTCACTTTCATAACCAAATGATGACCAAATTAACATCAAAGGTTGGGTTACGATAGGAGCATTCATCACCTTACTACCCCCAAGCCAATGGGCAGGTGGAAGCTGTAAACAAAACTCTTAAGACTATTCTACAACGAATTATCCACTCAACCAAGTCAAATTAGCATTTCATGTTATACTTGGCATTATGGGCTTACCGAACATCTGTTAAGATTGCAACCAGTTTCTCACCTTTTCAACTCGTTTACGGGCTGGAGGCATTCTTGCCCATCGAATGTCAGATTCCATCTCTAAAATTGGTAGTACAATTATTGCCAGAGACTTCTCCTCTTGAAGAATGGTTAGTACACCTTCAGCAACTCAATGAGCAGTGTCGCGATGCGGCCTTAGCCAACGAGGCTCACAAACATAAGGTCAAGTGTCAATATGATAGGTTCGTTCATCCTCAGATTTTCTGTGAGGGTGACCTTGTCCTGGTCTATGACCAAGGTAAAGACCCCCTGGGGGTAGGAAACTTTACACCCATGTGGTTCAGACCCTTCATCATAAAAGAGGTTTTAAAAAAAGGGTGCTTATCGTTTGGTTGATTTTGAATGGGATCCTTTGGCGGAGCCTAGAAATGGGCTCTACCTCAAGAAGTATTAGTCATAGACAGGTCACTATGGGTAACTTTCTGTAACATATGTATAGTCTTTGTACGATTACTTTTTAAGTTTCTTTTAAGTGTTATGGACATGTCATTGATGTTATCTTTCATCAATATGGCAGATGTCAAGTGATTCCGAGGTGTTCGTTGGGTATGTAGACGGTGCTAGTCGGCACACGCGGAGGCTTGCCTCCGTAGCTTGGGTAATCTTTACACCTCAGGGCTAGTTGTTATCTTTTGGAGGTATATGCTTAGGTGACACCACAAATAATGTCGCCGAGTATAGTGCAGTTACTGAGTTTCTTCGTGATGCCTTCTCATTGGGTATCTCTCATCTTCGGGTCTATCTCGATGCTCAACTAGTTGTGTCGTAGCTAAACAGAGTATATTGGGTTCATGATCCAACTTTACACCGAGGATTCCTTAGGGTACATCTCTTAGAACGAAACTTTGATTATATTACATATTTTCATGTTCCTAGGAGATTAAACCAAATTACAGATACTTTAGCTAATCAAATTTTAGATTGGCATCTTGCACACATATGAAAGAACATTGACAAAAGCATGTAAATACATTTTTGCACACGCGATCCTTAAGACACAAAAGATCAAAAAACCATATATAACATCATAAAACAACCAGAGTACATAGATGGATGCAAGCGACTAAAAAATGGGACTAATAAATGAGTCATAGGGCTTATGCCCTCAAAAAATATATACAAGTAAGTTCTCATGGCACGTCAAAAGTCTACATAGGTTCAGGGCCTATGGGCCCTGTTATAATAGTCCACAGCATGGGCTAAACACCTAAATAATCGGACCCATGTCTGAGGTGCCCACACGACATGAGGCTGCATGGATGGCGGAAAGTCCTCTATCTCTTCCATCGAGACTGTGCGAGTGAGTGTAGTGAAGTTCCGCTCAACTCGTCTAAGGACTCTCTCAACCTCCTTGACTGGGAGGTTCCCTGCTACTGCTGCTCCTCTAGCAGCGACAGCTGCGGCTTCTGGCTGAGGACGATGCCTGTTCTGTGCATAATCGATAGGTCACACGAGTCCCACATCTGCATACAACAAACATTTACCTGTCAAATACATTGGTATACAAAAAAATGATATATATCAAAAAAATGACATAAAAATTACATATGCAAACAAAAAAAACTACAAAGGTGGATACTTACCCTTCTCCCCTCGCTCCTCACCAGGAGGCACGGGTATCTCAAGATCTCTAGAAAAATCTATCCCTGCATATGGGTAGTCCTCAATCACAGGGATCTGTCGTGACAACCACGCAAAGACTGCATCATCAAAGGACTCATTGGTACTTCCTCGACCCTATCGTGGCAGTAATACTTCCCATCTACACACTACAGGAAATGAGGCCTGATGTCCTCGTACTACTTCCTGAGGGCTAAAGCTCGGAACTCTCTTGAAGAAAAATGAACACAAGATCGTCCCAAACCCGAAATTCCTTTGTGTCTGTTGTTGGTAATCTGTCAATTGCCTCTTCATGCACTCCAATAATGTAGTATTCCAGTCAAAAATATGTGCATTCAAGCACTGGATCGCACAGTTCATCTGTGCGTGAGAAGCCTGATGCAAGGCTGTCGAACCGGTAATCCGCCCAATCAGTAATAATATCACCTGCAATGATAGGTTAGTGATCTTACTGATAGGTACTTGGGAACCCACATGATCAGTCCTAACCTCACAGTGCTCAGCTATTAGTTCTGAGATCTTACTTGGTCCCGCAAGAAAGGTCCTAAAGTTGACTGGTTCCCCTTTCCTTGAGAGGCCAGTCAAAAAATAGATATCCTCGGTGGTGGGCACTAGTGATTGCCCCTCTAGCATAAAATCCTCTGCATTAGGGTGCCAGTAGTCAATCAAGGAATTAAGTAGCCTTGGTTGTGCACGCATAAACGGACACAGAAAGAACTTCAATAAACCGCATTGCATCAACACGGCCATGACATTTGGATCTACCGCAACCAACTCACTGACTTCTTCATGCTCTCTTTCCCTCCACTGGAAATACATCCTGTGAACACAACAAGGTTCAGGAGGGTCAGCACATGCCTTTTAATTATTTTTTTCTACAAAGGGGGGGTCCATGTGAGTTGTCGAGGAGACAGTCACGTGTACATGCGGGCAGCCTTTACTCTGCCCATGTGTACACGCAGCCTGTCCAGAGACAACTCACGTGTACCTCGGCTTGACTTTTTTAAGGTCGGTGCCCACCCAAAAAATGAACTTAAAAACAAAATTGAAGAATTGGATAGCTAGATAAGGGAGTTTGTACTTACCTGGTCTAAGTGGAAGTTCGTTTCGTCCACTATAGCTCCCAGAATCTCCGTTTTTAGCAAAGGGGTTCTTTTGGCTCCAGAGTCAATTTCCAAATCATCAATGGTGATAATGAGCTGCCAACTTCTATTTATAAACTTTTTGGCCTCTTTTTGTCACTTTTTTGGACTCCCTTATTAGTTTGTTTATACCAAAAACCATTTAGGGTGATTCCAGAGTTATATGGGAGGGATTTGATCGGGTATTGGGACACTCTTTTGAGTTTTGAGAAAATTTTGACGGTCCATAATTTTTTTTCCAAGAATCAACTTGAGCATATAGGTTAGGTTATTAACCCAACTTTTGCATCTCGTTGTCTTTTTCCTTTGCTATAGGATCGATCCCATCAGGTTGTGACACAGAACCATCATATCTGCTTTAGAAGTGTCGCAACTTGGCGGTAGAGCTTACCAAAACATGGATGCCCTAGGTAGGTCCTAGTTGCATTATGGTGTCCATGCCATCTCTAAAACACTATAGGCTCGGGAGTCCTTATAGTCTTTCCTAAATATGAGTTTGAGCCTTATTTGCATGATTCTTCCTCGCTCTTTGTCTCACCCTCAGGACTCCCAAAAAATAAACGGGTCTCCTTTTAATCCCTTTTTAGACCCTCTAAAGATGACAAGATTTTCGAGGGATCTTGTGGCCTTTCACGCTCGTTAAACTGAAATTTGAAGTCACGTCTATCCAGTGGTAGTTTACCCCTTTTTCGGTCTGGACGGTCAACTGTATGAACAAAGGTATACTCTATCAAATTTCCGTTCTTTAGAAGAGTACTCTTAGGTATAATTTTATCCCTTTTTCGGGCCCGAGGGACTAAACTTACGAAGAAGAAACCCCCACAGAGTCCATAGTTAATCTCTTTTCAGACTCCCTAAAATTGAAAAGATTGTCGAGTGACCTTATTCTTTCACACTCGTTAAATTGTTCCAGAAGAATATTTCTGACGGAGTCCATAGTTAAGCTTTTTTCAGACTCCTTAAAAGTGAAAAAATAGCCGAGTGATCTTGTTCTTGTCACACTCATTAAAATGGTTTTGAATCGACGTCTAATCGGTGCTAGTTTATCCCTTTTTCGAACCGGCTAGACTATATTCGAAAAAGGTACCCCAATGGAGTCTCCTTTTATTTTTTTTCAGACTCTCTAAATATGAAAAACCACCGAGCTTACCTTCGTTGGGCTCATTAAACTTACATCGAAGGACGTTACCATTGTGTGTTTTATCAACCAAATTTGCATACCTTATCCACCAACCTTGTGACAGTTTGCTTCTGTGTCTTAACACCTTTGGCCGCTGGAGGATTTTTCCCGAGTATCATTTTACCAGAACATCAATCGTGTCCTTGCGCCTTGAGCTTGTATGTTTGCAATACTCATTCCTCCATTGTAACGTAATATTCCTTTATTCCTTTTCTAAAATTATCGAAAAGAAGAAAAAAATCAAATATACCCCAAAAAGAGGATGGGAAAAGTATTTTCTTTATTGGAAACATAATGAGTCACCCTTGGATAAAGCACATCTATCCATTTGTTCATCAGACTATGGGATGTAGTACGACCTTAGGAAGCTTTTCTCTCTATATAGAGTTGTGTCCTCCATTGTTTGATTATTCTTCCAAACATATGGAGAGTTTGCGCTGCCTCCTGCTTTGTAGACTTATGATTAACATATATGCTGCCTGAGTCACATCACTTGTCGTGCTATTGTCCAAGGGAAGTTTGTCACTAAGCCTGAGCCGGCCCCTCTTTAAAATGTCTCTTGTCCGCATACCCGGCCATCCTGAACACCCAATCAAGTCCTTTTTTGAAATCATTGAAGCCTTCCGTATGATCATCAAGATTATCATGTCAATGACCGAAGAACCATCGAAGACCTCTGGGTAGTGCAGTCATACACTCATATTACACTCCTACCCGAGTTTTGAATATTTTGAAATTGTTGCTCGAGCTCTAAATATCTCATCTCTAGCCATCAGGCCGAGTCATCTTTTGGAAGATGGATACTCTACATGTATATCTTTCAGATTTCAAGATGTATCTCCGCTGTGTATTGTTCACGGCTACTCTTTATAGTTATTTAAAATTGATCTACAACGTATTTGATTGGTAGCCATGGTTCTATTTTATCCCGAGCATGGGTATGCCCACCTCAGTGAGACATTTGTTATTTTGTAGACGACACCTCCTGGTTCTTGATCTTGAGGCTCACTCGTTTGGCACATTAGTAAATATTGGTAATGTATTTCGTCCATCAGATGCTCTTCTAACCTCACACATTAGGGGGCATCTGTTATAACCCTAAATTGCACCACATATGCTTACCTGGCATCAGGCCAACTCATTTTCGTTCTTTGCCAAAACTCTATTGAACAGCTCTTTGAAATCCTCTTGTGTAAAGGCCCACGCACCCTAACCCATTACTGCACGTGTGTACATGCTGGCTGGCTCACAATAACCCGCGTGTACCTACAAAATCACAAAAAAAGGAAATTTGTTGATGGAACAAAAAGCAATGGGGGAGTTAACTAGAACTCTTGGCCATGCATGGCCGAGGGTTCGTCCGAAACCCTAGCTCCTTCTAGCCTATAAAAGAAGAGGTAGGGGTACCATTTGGAGGAGGAAAAAATATAGCGAAGAAACTATGCCCATTTACGTATTCCATTGTCCCAACCCTTTATCCTTTCCTCATGCCAAAGGAGATTTAATGCAAATTAGTTGAAGGACAGAAGAAGAGGAGCCCAAGATCAGGTTCAATGAGCGGTGGTTGGTCTCAGCTTTTGTAAGTTGACTCACTTTATGTAATAAAAAGAATGATTTTCTCGTCCCAATTCATGAATTGTCTATGATTTGATTAGTTTATGTTTGATTTCTAACCCTTAAGTATAGAAGTAGCATGCATGCATAGTTGTTGTTTGTCCTGAGTGTAGGTCATCTTTGGAAGGAGCAGTGCAAACAAGTAATCAAGCACAACGGAGGATAAAAATCGAACACCGGTAATAAGGTAGGTGATCCTTTGCATGCATTTACTGAGGAAAAGGGATTTAAATCTAGGGATGTAGGTAGAAGGTAGTTTCTATTCGGTCAAATCTGCATGCAAAGTTTGAACTCTATTTTGCTAGTCCGTAGGGTGTTTTTCCCAACAAAACCTGGGAAAGCTTAGAATGAATTGTTTAGGACTATATGAGGTAAAATATGTCACAAATGGAGGAGATGTACAGTTAAGATATTTATCAGACGTAGAACTCAGAGGAATGATCAATGGGAGCTGACTGAAGTTGTACAAGGACAGTCGGCCACCCACCGCGTAGTAAATATATATAGATATATAATAAAAAAAGAACAAAAAGGAAACAAAATGAAAGGGGGAACAATGTGCCAGAAGTATAAAGGTCACCCAAAGTTAGAAACACAAACTCAGTGAGGAGAAAGCCAATGGTCACATCCAAAGGGAAACAAGAGGGAAAAGAAGAGTCGGCAAAAGAAGGATGAAAGGACAACACTAGGTGGAATTAAAGGATAGAAAGGACTAATGGGATGCCACATTAATTGAACCAATAGAACACAGCATAGCAGGAGTAATGGAAAGTACGAAACCGTCGAAGATGCATTGAACCGGTAATTAAGGTGAATTTAACCCATAACCAAGGAAGCGTACTCGACAAGCTTCATGGGAAATCCATACAACACACAGACATGGGAGCCAATAGTCTATTCACGTAGAGAGAATAAACAAAGAGTGACAAAGGTGAAAGAACAAAGAGAGATCTCATGAAGACCACAGAGACCATTCGAGTCTAGCAACCATTTGATATTCACCACCATGACACTGTCCAAGAAAGAAGAAGTGAGACAAACTGCCAGAAGAACCAGATTTCAAACCAAGTCATGAGGACAGACAGAAGAAGGTGAACAAAAGTCACCGAATATCATCAACATCAATGAAATTGCATCCCCAGAGACCATACCAGTACAATCCACACCTATCCTGGAATAAATCCAACAGCTGATACCGGAGGGCACGAGCCAGGAGATACTAGCAGAAGTACAGGAGCCACAGAACCAAGGAACAAAAACCCTGAAGGATATGTAGAGATAGCATACAGAGGTAGCTCTGAAGGTCAATGGCACAACACCGAATCCAACAGAAGCAGTGGAGCCAGATAAGTCCCAAACAACCATCTCAGAACACCCAGCAGGGGAGATGGGTGAATATGTCTCAGCTTGGTTGAAATGGAATATGGAAGAGCAACCAGAAGCCACCAAAACTTCAAGCTAGCCACCATAGTAGAAGAAATACAAGATACAAATACCAAGGTCACCTCGCAAGAAACCTGCAGCAGAAATTGTTCTACTGTGCATACCAGTTGGGGTACAAGTAGGACAAGAGCTACTGGTTCATATCGGGAAGCTCATGTATTCAGACCATGATATAGCAGATGAAGCCAAGTTCTCAGAACTGGAGAAGAGGGTATTTTGACAGACTACGACCATGAATCCATTCAGAGAACCGATTGATTAGCAGTGTCAGTGGGCAACTAGGCTGGAGAAAATGGGAATTTTAGGTCTGTTGGACCTTGTTACACATTATTTTCATCATCCCTATGACCATTAATGATGTAAACCTATCTGTTGTCTTCGGAGGGGTCAGTGGCTTGAGTTCTTGAAGAAGGAAGGGAGAAGAACTTTTCCTGATAAAAGAAGTTGCATTTTCCTTTGCAAAAACACTATAAAAAAGGAAGTTCACAGGCTGCATTATAGCTAGGGTGCGAGAATGCCTGATTCTCACAAGCTACATCATAGCTAGGTCACGAGGAGTTCACAGTATACTCTATAGGTAAGGTGCGAGAATGCTCATACATGGAAAAATGAGCATCTTCTCGATGCTTCTAGAAGTAGAAACTTCCATGGTGAGGTGGCATCTGAATGGTTTGGATCTTACTCGCTTTCATGATTTAGTGGGATCATCCTAACCTCCTCACCTTATCCTCTTCAACTTATAAAAGGAGAGGAGCTCTCATGGAGAAGGTTAGATTTTGATTTTGGAGCTGAAGTTGTTTTTGGCTTGGGATTGTTAGCTTTGTTAGAGTGGCTTTGAGATTTTCTTTGTCAAGATAGATTGTGAGTAGCTATTAGATCCATGGTTTCAGAATCCTTGGAGCAAGAAGTGTGTGGGGAATGAAGGACAATTGGAAGGGACCTTACGACATCAAGGCCATGGTTCTAATCTATTTTTCACATTTAAAATGATACAGTAATATGATTGTTTCCTATAAAGCTTGTTGCGTTTTATTGTATGATTCCTTGATCACATACATAGGTTTATATTGAGTTTATGCCATTACCATCACTTTGGTTGGTTGCATTCTTTTACAGGTTCATCATTGTATGAGTGTTGGAACAGAGCTAGGATGGAGATGATGAGAGGAAGCGGCATTTAAACAGTATGTCACCTATCCCTCTTTAGTTAGTAAATTCAATATTTAAAACTTAAGGAAAGCGTCATGTTTTGGTGTGTTTTGTTCTAGATCTAGGTGGATCTAGGGAGATCAGTTAGTGTCTGTACCTACCGATTTATCCAATAACAGACCTACCACATTTTGGTCGAGGCCAGTATGCAACAACATGCGTCACACATTTGTTAGCAGTCACACATGGAGGGGACATATGGCTCGACAAGCCTGTCCCCATAACCGTTGCGCTTATTGTGCAAATAACAGGGTTACCAATTCGGGGTATGGATCCTGCATTGTTTCTGGATGACAAAACCAAGGAGAAATAACTAGTAGAAGAGATGAAGAAAAAGTATGGAACTGACAGGGGGACAAGAGGGATAATTATCAAGTGGATCAACAATGCAACCACACAATTGGGATGAAAATATTAGCCTGCAAGATGCTAAGAAAATGTCCCAGAGAGGAAGTACCAGCTAGATTTGTTGTAGTTGCAGCCCAGTGCGTAGAAGGCACCTCAATGATTTGGGCACCATACTTATTGAACTTGTTCCTAGCAGATTGTAAGGATGTGTAGGACCTAGGCACAAAGTTCCACTACTCATGGCTAATTACATCAATAGACTTCATGGGATGGAGGGAACCAAGGTACATAGTTTTTTGCACTAGACCAAAGTTGAATTAGGGAGTGAGGTATTTGTTGCTCAAAGCCAGACCAGACTTGAGGAGAAAGAAGGAGAATGGGTCCATTTTTTAGGGCTACCTACGCAACCTACAGGAATCCATATCCAGGCCACATGACAAATAATGTGTATACATGCAAGGTAGGATCCACATAAACAATGGCTACATATGTGCTACTGCATCACATAAGGTGATATTGACATGCTCATCAGTGAATGGCCCAATGAATGGAATATTCTAGCCATCACTCAGGAAGAAACGAAAATAATAGTAGAAGAAGAGGCAAAGCAGGGAGAAATGCAACCTCTAGAAATCCAAGTGCCCAAGAGACTAAGAACGGGCCAAGGCAAGTCAAAACAGATAGATGAAGGGCTAAAGAAGACAAAGACCTAGAAGGGGAAGAAGGAGAGTATATAGCCAACCAAGGAACAACAGAAAAAGGCTAAGGGAGCACAGGATACCACCTTAAAACTTAATGTACAGAAACCAGGGGGAAATAGGAGACCAACGACATAGGTAGGAGGTGTGCACAAGAATTCAAAGGCATAGTGAACACCACCAGAGTATACAATCACGGATGATGATGGGTAAATGATAGCCCGAATAGTCCGGGATTGTCTATCTAAGGACTTTAACCATGTTGCACACCACAGGGATGAGATTCAACAGGAGTTGGAAGGTATACCACATCTCATCAAACATATCGGGGAAGGATCGACAACAAGCAACAGAAGAATTGAACCATCAACATTGCCGATAGAAGGAGGAGTGCAAGAAGAAGAATGAGAGTTAGTACAAGAAATACTATAGTCGCACATAAAATTTCATATCAACCCTAGTATGTTGCGCATGGATGAAATTGTGGGGCAGACACCCTTGAAGGACTTAAGCCAAATTCAACTTGTGTTGACAAGAATACCATTAGGGGCATTAAATAGGTTACAAGTGAGCGCCAACCATGAGCTACAATCTCGCGCACCCAGAGCCTTAACCGAATTGAAGTAGGAAACAAAGAAGTGGGACACACTGGAAATAGTCTATGAGAAGCCTAAATATGAGGCCAAGGAGGAAAGGGAGTGCCTAAAAGGATTGGAACAGAAAGTGGTAGGAACGTATGAAAATATTTCACAGGTCACGCAGAGTGAGGAAATCGCAACGGCAGAAAAGATTAATCGGATTGTGCAGGAAATTGATCAATACTAGAAGTAGATTGAGAATCTCTGAGAACAACTCAGACCAACCACTGCATTAGCAGTCAAGGAGAAAAGGAAATAGGAAGCAACAATGCAGCTGCAGGAGATTGAGCAACAGGTTAGCACAACAACTAACTTGTTTGATAAAGCAACGCAGCTTTGGACTAACTTAGAAGAGGATCAGCAGATCCAAAAGTGGGATAAGGAAGAAGAAAGGATCAATGCAACAATTCAAGAACTCAAACAGAGGCAAAAGATAATGCCAGTTACATAATGTGTCAAGGGAATGCAGGAAATGAAGAAATTGCAAGAAAATCTAACTAACACGCAAACACAGAAGCAGGAGTGATAGAATCAAATGGAACCATTGTAGGAATGAGTAGCAGAAGTCCTGACACGGGCATAGGAAGCTAAGACACAGATAGCACAAACCTAGGAAGAATGTGCAGGATTGATCAATAATGAAGTGGTAGTCCAAGTAGTGGACACAATCAAGGAGAAGACCACGCAGGCACTGAAAAAAGTAGCCGCACTCAAGGAAACATTCCAGATGATCACCAAGGAGATCAAGGAAGATCAGAAGGATTAGGTGGATCAGGATGAACCACATGTTAGTGTTGGGGGCTTGTTGGCAACAGGCTAAAGTGGAAATAAGGATGATCATGGGGAAATAAAATGTGTAGAAAGTGAAGCGACAACTGTAAGGAAACACAACATGCACGCATGCAAGAAAACATGCACAAGGAAAGTGACAATTGGAAGGAAGAAAAAAATGCGCACATGAGGGGAATACCTAACATTAGTAGGGTAAGGGTTTTGATAACGTATTGTAATGGACGAAGAACCAAAGATGTATAAATACCGATACTAATGTATTGTGGAGGGTTCTGATTTTGGAAGGATTTTGTAGTTGTTATGAGTGAGTTAGTATTGAGGTTTACATTTTACTGTATGAACTATTTTGTAATTTGTTGAGATAGAGGAGAGAAGAGAAGGTATATTTTGAGGATTAGATCATAGGATTGAGAGCCTTGTGTGATCTAGTTAGCTTCATATAGATATGACTCATCTGAGGAGAGTTGTAAGCAGACGACATTGTAGACACAAAACTATCATAATAAAAGATCCAAGAGCCAAATCTTTGTGGACGTAGCCCAGGAGGGGGTGAACCATAGTAATATCTATGTAATTTGATGAATGCATGTATATATTTATTCTCTTTCCAGTAGTTATTTGTTGTGCTTAATGAATACATGAGTTATTATATTTCTATGAAATATGGTTGCACTATTGAGGAAATAAGTTGTTGAAGGTAATACATAGTCGTGAATAACAATAGTTTGCAATCAAAAGTTATAGTAAATGGTTTAGGATACAGACCCCATATATCGTACTCAATCCTAGGTTGTAAACACATGATTCTTATAGCCACCCATTAAACCTATCTCAGGTGATACTGCGCAGCGCATCTGTGTGTTGTGTTTCCTTCTAGTTCACTAGGAGGGTCGATAGTTTTAGAGGCTTTGTTGGAAACCTGAAAGACATGAACCCTGGATCAATAACTCAGATGGTATAGCAAAATTAGTGACCAATAGTGCTTCTAGGAGGTCTTCCAACTCTGTTATGTGGCTCATGTAAGGCTTGATAGTCTACGCTATCTTGTCAATTTTCTCCTTTGTTAGTATATTTCCTCCTTCTACGCTGTCAGGAATAGTTTTAAACACTTCTTATACCTTCTTCTCTATCCATCTAGTGCACTTATTCACTTCATCCCTATCAACATGTACTTGGTTGATTTTTATCTTCAATGTTTCACTTACTTGCTTAGCCAATTGTAAATTTGTTGCATCTATATGAGCCCTCAATTGAATCTCCTACGCAACACTGACTTGAAGTTTATACAACACCTTCATTGAAACCTTGGGAAGTTCCATGTCCAAGTGACCTATGTCCTTCAATTTCTTCTGCAATATCTCCTCGTCAATCTACAACATGTCCCAAGTGATACAAAAATTGTCATTTTCCAATGCTATGATCTGGATTGTCTTCTATGTTGGAACTATATTTTCATGAGCAATATTCTGTTGTTGCACCTGTTGTTTTTGCTGCACCATAGTAAGTTGTATTTTTTCAAGTGTGTCCTTAAACTCTGTCAACTTCTTAATTATCTCTTCCCTTTTCTTCTCAACATCATACCACGCCTCTGTTGTACAATCCTACACTTTCTTAGAAACTAACTATGCATCATCTTCTGTCAGTGTTAGTTCAGGAACGCTCTTATGTGCCTTCATCTTCTTGCACTAGCTTGTTGCCTGCAATATTGTCCTCTTCATGGGAAGTGTCTCTATATGCATTGTTGTACCCTATATTTCCATGTCTCGTAGATCTACGCCTCCTAGTTTCTCTTCTTAGGAACATTTTTATCCTTTTGTGCTCCTCCATTTGTTACTTTTGCATGTTCCTTCTCCTGCACTAAAGGCTTTAGAATCAGGTTCTTCCTCTTTGGATTTATAATTGTTGTGCTACCTCTTATTTCCTTCGCACGCTCTATTTCCTTCCTTGTATTTGTTGCTGGGTTGTTTGACTTTTGCGAAGGGCTAGCTTCTGCTTGTTGCTTACCTTTTGGTACTTTCTTGGAAATTATTGGTACCTTCCATTATTTTTGGCACAGGGGTAGACCCAGGGTTCAACGCTTCAACAACATACCAACAAAACCCCAACTATCGGCCCTTTCGGCAACACCTACGAAGAAGATGCAGTCTTACCATAGGTAGGAGAGGGGGGGTTGCAGGACTCAAGTGTATACAACCTAGTCGGGACACAGTTTTGTGATCATAGTACTTAACAGAGCACTTACCAGTTAACATTCATTAGTATTTAACCCTTATTCACATTCGAAGTTAAAACCCTAATTATAGAACAACGTAGTATTCACCAAGATCTAATTACATTTATCCATTCAACGCATAACGTCAAAGAAGATATAACATGCATTCACATCATAAGCATTAAGATACTATATCATATGCATCTAACATAAATATTACAAGACTAAGCATACATCACATTAATAAAATATCAACCATAATGCACAAAGAAACCACAACACAGGATATACGTGGTTCACCCCCAGCGTGGGGCTATGTCCACCAACTCTTCTTCTGCTTTATTATCTTCTTTCTATATTCCTACATGCACAGAGCCACAAACAAACTCCACATAGGATAGGAGATATGTGCGCACCTCCCTAGATCCTCGTTCCTCGAGCTTGGCATAGCACAAAGCCTTCTTACAATCACTTGCACTTAGCTCTGCAAATTCTCAACACACAGTATGCACAAATCCTTCCTTCAATTCACACAGAACTTGCACTTAGCACAATCCTCTTTCTAGGTCTAGTATCCCCCCTTATTACATCACCTATATATATATTTATACATTACAAATGGGCCTAAACATAGGTAATACCCATGGGTTGACATCCCATACCAATTACATAACCCTAACCCAAAAACCCCACAAAATTTGGTGAGATCCCACGATCTTCGCTTCGCCCGGGTGCTCCTTCTTCGACCAGCCTGTCGAAGTCCCCAAAATTGGTCAAACATGATGAAGGTTCTCTAAGACTTGGTCAAGGGCCAACAATTATTCAAGACAATCTTTCATGGCCCACTGCACTTCTTTTCCTATCACATGGTATCTTAATTATATCCACTCCTTCTTGGGATCCCTTTTGGCCTGTGTTATCAATTTGTAAATTTGTTGGGCTGAGAAAAAAAATGACAGAGGTAACCTATAGACCAAATTTAAGACTGGAAACTAGCCTTTCCAATCTAGAGAGTGTTAGAGTTTACACTATTATTAGGTTTCTTTTCAATTTACTAGATAGCCATAGCATAGATAGGATCACTGAGAGAAACACAATCACAAGACGCACATCATTTATCCTGGGAAACCCTCATGGGCAATAAAACCCATCAAAAACTTCCTTAATATAAATATCCAATACAATGCCAAGAGAATAAACCAAACACTACAGAAATTCCTCTCCCAAGTAATGTGCCTCTCTCTCTTCCTTCTTCTCCAGCTACAGCTCCAAACTTGCACTCTGGATGATCGAATGAGTGAGTGAAAAAATGAGGCACTGGCGTCCTTTATTTATACAATCTAGCAGGTGCTCAAAGGAAGTGTCTTTTTACTGGAAAGGTCGAACTCTCTTCCTGGGTGGTTAGAACCACTCTAATTTATTCTAGGGGCTGACTTCTCATTTTTCATATTACAATTAGGGTTTGGCCAATCCACAAAAGGGAATTTGGTCATTTTTACAATGTCCGACATGATCAATCCAAAAAAGGGGATTGATCTAATGAATAATACATTAATAATAAATAGAATACCCTTTGCAGTTACAATATTTCAACACTCCCCCTTAACAAGAAGGGTATTCTACAAAAACATCAGGCGAGAGAGAGGGAAACATCATCAACAACATCTGGAACACTGACTGGCATATATATAAATCATCAAAAGTTATTCTCATCATCAAGAAAATAAAAAACTAAGCACAAAGGCTGGAGAATCATCAACATCGGCACTAGGTTGTGAGTCTTCAGCATGAAGATGGCATCACATCATGAAGTTGGCTACACAATATCATCAACATGGAGCTAGCATCACAGTTCGAGACTGACAACACAACATCATCATCACGATGCTGACATCACAGAACAAGACTGGAAACACATCATCACAACACGAGGTTGGAAATACATCATCATATCATGAGGTTGGAAACACATCTTCACATCATGAGGTTGGCACATCATCACAGCACGAGGTTGGCACATCATCACAGCACGAGGCTGGCACATCATCACAGCATGAGGCTGGAAACACATCATCACAACACAAGGTTGGCACATCATCAATATGAAGCTGGAATCACAGCACAAGGATGGAAGCACAACACTACTCCCCCTTTCGAGGGAGGTCCTTTTGGACTACACCAAGCTTATCTTGAAAGTAATCAAAATTTACACGAGATAGAGGCTTGGTCAACACATCGACAACCTATTCATCTGTGCTAACATATTGGAGCTTTATCGCTCCCCTCTGCACCATATCACGGATGTAATGATATCATATCTCTATGTGTTTTGACTTGTCATGGAACATAGGGTTCTTTGTCATCTTTATGTAGCTCCGGTTATCACATAGGATCATGGTTGCTTCCATCTCTAGATCGAATAGATCTGTCAACAAATTCTGAAGCCATATGGCTTCACAACTAGTAGAACATGCAGTAATGTATTCTTCTTCTGTGGTGCTGAGAGAAATGATTGATTTCTTCCTAATCTGCCATGAGATCATGGTTGACCCCAGACTAAAACAACATCCTGAAGTGCTCTTCCTATTAGAGACACTTCCATCCCAATCTGAATCAGTATAACCACTTAGTCTAAATTCATGGTCTCCATCATAATTGAGACCACAATCTAATGTAACCTTAAGGTACCTCATCACATGTTTTGCAGAAACCAGATGAACACATCTGGGCTCTACCAGAAATTGACTCAAGGTGTTCACAGAAAAACATATATATGTCCTGGTGTTCCTCAGATACATCAACGATCCCATGATCTATCTATACAACATAGCATCAATCAATTCTGATGAAGTATCAACTAGGAGATTCAATTTTGTTTCCATGGGTGTATTCATGGACTTGCACTCCAACATATCAAATCGCTTCAATATTTCAACTGCATACTTCCCTTGGTTAAGGAATATCCTCTCGGGGCTCTGCTAGACCTCAAGACCTAAGAAATAGCGCATTAGGCCAAGGTATTTCATTTTAAATTCTGCAGTGAGCTTCTTCTTACATTTAGTGATGAGATTTTCTTCTCCAGTTAAGAATAAGTCATCCACATACAACATCAATATAACAGGCTCATCATTCATAACATTGAAGTAAATATTAGAATCATCTTTTCTCTTGGTAAAGCCCAAGATCGTCAGAAAATTGGCAATCCTTCCATACCAAGCTCTAGGAGCTTGCTTCAATCCATATAGAGCCTTCTTCAACTTGCACACATGAGTCTTCATGTCTTCAACTTCAAATCCTTGAGGTTGTTCTATATACACTTCTTCTTCAATGACACCATTCAAGAAATTTGTTTTCACGTCCATCTGGTGTAACTTCCACTTCATCTTAGCTGC
>SNQJ01S0007942.1:85654-150636 GCA_010110895.2 Picea sitchensis | reverse complement strand
GCCTTCTAGGGAAAAAAACCCTAACACAATCTCTATCGTTAGATCTGCGACCTTATAATGAACGGTCCAGATTTACAATGAAATTACAATATACTTTTATAAGGAAATTTTTTCTTCGGGGGGCCGCTTGCCCCCAAACCCCCTAGCCAGGAGGATAGGCCCCCCGGACCCCCCAGAGGGGGTACCCCCCATCTGCACTCCCCCGCGTGGAAGAGTGTACATACTTCTAGGGTGTAAACACTTCATGGGGTATAAACATGACTGAAAGTAAAATACCTATAAATCAAGAAGATAAGCAGGCTCCACAACCAACACATACATGAGACATCCAACTCAAAACCATGCAATCATTTCACATTCATTCATAACATCCATATGAGTGTTGCGTATAATAATACATAACATACATACATTTAGACTAGAATCCATAATATTCATAGACAAAGGTTCTTCATGATTCATTCATTAATCTCAAAGTCATTCAGAGTGAAATAGAGACCAGAAATACACTCAAATATCGATCTATTTTATCTCTCATATTCACATAACAATTCCTGAGAAAGTAGTGAAGCAAAGCATAACAAAAATTGAACCAATGCTTAACTAAAAACCCTAACTCAGAGAATATACCATAACAATGAAAAACCAATTAACCAAAAACCCAACCCTTATATATCTACATTCCTTCCCTTTATCTCTATTATAGTGTAGCAATCATAACAAATTTCCAGCTCACCCACAACCTCGACCATGACTAGTCTAGTTGTTACAAAAACAATTACAATCATTCCCAAACATCTTCAAATATTTTGCATGCATGCAAACTTTGCAAGTCTTTGTGTATATTACAAAACTAGTTGGTGTGTGCAATAGATCATCGGTTGGAGCAGACATTGAATCTTGGCACCACGCTATGAAAACTAATGGTGCATAATTTGATATCTTATAGTTGCATGGTGAGGTTTGATTACTGGTTGGAAGGATAGAGTTTTATCTTGCTCTAACTTTAGGTTTTTGTTTTCAATATTGGGAGCATATTTTTACTCCTAGGATCTATATAAAGAGGTCAAAGTTATGAACATGTACAACCTTTACGTTGATAAGGTCAACTATTGGAAGAGAATTGTTAGCATAGAGTATAATAGGTAGGAGAATGTAATCTTGGGGGAAGATCTTAATTTCTCTATTGGAAGAACTAAAACCTGGGGCCCCTTAGCTCAAGTTGCTCTTTTGTTTGAATTTTTTGTGAAGAGAATGTAGGAGGTGGACATTTATGGTGTAGATCTTATCAATATAAGACTTACCTAAAGGAAGGAGATGGTGGTATAGGATAGAATTGTGAGAAGATTGGATCAATTCTTGTTTTCTGAAGGATTGATTAGTGTAATACAAGGGCAAGGCAATGGGTTGGATCAAGGGGTGATTTGAATCACTTCCATATATTTCTTGAAATGTCTTCAATAGGAAGAAAACCCCCCATCCCATTTAAATTTAATTTCAGCTAGTTAGAGGGGGGATATTTTGTTTTAATGATTAAAGAAAAGTGGGTCCCATATAATGGGTCCTCCAATGTGCCAGTTTCTGAATTTTGTTCTAATGATTCAAGAAAAGTGGGTCCCATATAATGGGTCCTACAATGTACCATTTTCCTTGCAATGTGAAGACAATTTGAAAAATATTTAGCAATAATCTTTGCATTGGGCTCATGAGAAAAAAGTAGGGGGAAAGTGAGAGATTGCAGACATAGAGGTAGAGTTGGAAGATTTATACAATCAAGATTTGGCTAGTTTTCCCAATGAGGAGTATAATTGTAGGGTTCTCCACCTAGCACAAAGGAAAAGGAAGATTTTTCCATATAAAGAAGCAGATTGGAGACTAAAATGTAGAGCCCTTTAGTTAGAAAAACAAGATGAAAACACAAAGTTCTTTCATTGGTATGCAGTTCATAGAAAGAATGGTAACACCATATGGAGGATTAATAGGAGTAACGGGTATGTGGTTTCTAACTTTGAAGGCATTGCAACAAAGGGTGTATATCATTTTAGTGAGATTTATACGGCGCAAAGCAAGGTTACTATTTTTTCCTATCTTTGTTAATGATGAAGATAATGAATGGTTACTAAAGAAAGTCTCAAAAGAGGAGTTGCAAACAATTTTACACTATTTCCAAAAGGAAAATAGTTCAAGCACTTATGGTTTGGTCTATGGAGTTTTTCTCGAGTTTTTCTGATATTATTGAGGAGGATTTGTTGAGGGTTGTTGATAAGTCTAGGATATCATGGAAGTAGTTGTTGACTGATCTGAGTATAAATAGATCAGTTCAAGATTTTGTTAAGATCATTGGATGGTTGAGCAGAGCTCCCTACTGTGTAATTTTGATGCCAGAATTGTTCTCTGGTTATGTATCAAATTTGAGACTTTCACATTAATAGAAGTCATCTTCTTTCATCTCTTTGTTTAAACTGTGCTGAAACACTCAAGCATGGAGGATCCAGTCCAGGGTCGTGGTTCTATTGTAATGTAGGTTTGATTACAGTATTGTTGTGACCCGTTTTAGTTAGTTTTTTTCTTATTTTATCTCCCCTTACACTGAAATACTTGGGCATGGAGGATCCAGTCTAGTTGTTATAGTTGCATGGTGATGTAGGTTTGATTATTATGTTGTTGTGACATGTTTCAGTGTCTAAAACCTGAGTTCAAGAGTGCTCTTGAGCCTGAGTTTTTCTTCCCCAAGTTGCTTGAAGGATGGATTCTCATAGCAGTCTTGTTTACCACTCTCACTAAGTCTTCCTTCTACTCACACTTAAACTCAAACAACTGACTGAATTTAATGAGGACCTCACTTCCCTGTGCATTGCTTGTCCAGTTTCTATGACTAAAATCATTATTGTACTGAGTTTTTTCCATTTGACCTCCACTCATAAAACCAACATCCACCAAAAATTATGATGGGTATCGGGCTTATCCTCTTGCAATATGAGGGTGACTCTCAGTGCTAACATTCTTGGCGTCATTGTTGTGGAACAAATCGAAGACATTTTCCTGGGATTGAATGACAAAGAAGTTATGATTCTGAAGGTGCATCAGAAATCAGTACCTTGAAGATTGCAACTTGCACTTAGCGACTCCATTATTTCAATTGTGGCTCCCAAAAGCAGACACATGAGGTCTACTCCATAGCTGCCTTTGGCTAAACCTGAAGCTGACCCAGAAAAGATTATCAAGAAAGGAAAGAACTCTCAAGAAGGGCTTTCAACTATTGTACCAAGTGATTCTGGTAATTTACAAACATCTTCTTTTAAAACTCCAGTAGTTGCATATGATTCTCCTATTATAACATCTGTTGGAGTTTCTAGAAGTTTAAATTTTGGAAGTTTTCATGTTGAATTCTCCCCTTCTATATATCATTTGGAATAAATTTTTGATGCCCCTGTTTCTCCTGATATTGTAAAGTGGTGTAGACCCAAGAAATTAGAAGATTTTCCCACTATGGGTTTTCCTACTCCTCCCCCTATTAATGTTGTTGTGTCCAAAGAGGGGGAAACTTATTTTCCTTTGAACCCTATATTATTCTCCTCCAACACTCAACCGTTTCCCTTCTCCTCTAGAAACACAGTTCCAATCTCACCTGTCCAAACTCCATCTCCCCCTGGTTCTCTTACATTTCACATGCCAATGGCGGGTGCTAATACTCCTAGAAACAGAATGGATGCCATAGTGGCTGCTAGGTATGCCCCTCTCATTTTACCTCATCCTATGAATTCCCTCCCGGTTGGAGATTACCTCAAGTACATGCCCAAGTTTACAGGGGAGGAAGGCATAATTGTAGAAGAACACCTTTCATCCTTTTACATTTATGTAAACAAACTTAATATTGAAAATGAGGATGTATGGATGAGAATTTTTGTACGAGCCTTGATGGTGAGGCTAGAAAATGGTTCAGGGGCTTGACTCCTGGATCTATTGATGGGATTTAAGATCTAGATGATGCATTTTTAAGACATTGGGGAGATAAAAAAGATTTCCTTTATTATATTACAAAGCTTGGGTCACTTAAGAGAGAAGAGGGGAATCTATCTCAGACTTCTCCAAGAGATTTAATAAGATGTACAATAAGATCCCCATTGATATTAATCTTATTGAAACCTCTACCAAGATCACTTATGCTAGTGCTTTTGACCCTGAGTTTTGCCTCTTGCTGAGAGAAACAAGAGCTACCTCCTTGGCTCATATGCAAGATGTAGCCCTTGAAGTAGAGTCCAATATATTGGCAAACTTAGGAGTAAGAATGATAGAGACAGAAGAAAAGGTAGGTCTGAAGCTTCAACCTATGGTTCCTCTGTTGCCCACCCTCAAGTGGATGAGTTGACAAAACTGGTAACATCACTGTCTGCAAAAATGGAGAAATTTAAATTTGAGGGAAAGAAGAGCTATAGGAATACCCAGAACACTGATAACAAGGGTAATTTCATAAGACCCACTAATGCCCCTCAGATCATCCAAAGAGGTCAAATAAATAGGGATAGGGATGATCATAAAATACAAGCTCCTCTCAGAAATAACCTTGTTACTGATGAAGAAGGAGAGGAAAAAAATGCAGATCCAGAAATCCATTGTCTTGGTGACACCTCTTCATACCCTCATTTAACTCAATCTGCATATGAAGAGGCTCTCATAGGCAACCAAATAAATGAGCTGAGCAAAGGGGAAATGACTAGTGGCAATCCAATTAGATACAACCTCAGGGAAATCCTGTCATTCCTGATCAACCTATTAGAATAGTGAATCCTGCTAAGGATGTGACAGCTAGCAGCAAAGAAAAAGAGGCACAAAACCCCCAGAAAATGGTTAAAGGCCCTATCCCATAAGTGAAGGAGATTATGAAGCCTCCCTCCTCGTTTGTCTTTGAGAATGAGATTCAAAAGATTAAGATCCCTATACGTTTCTTCGAGATAGTTAAGCATGAGGATTTCAAAATGTACATCTCCAAAGTCCTGTAGCCTGAGCCTTCATCTTATTCTATGGATTCAGTCAACCTCCAAGATGAGAAGCATGTTGTTATACTGGGACCTTTGTTGGAAGATAGATATGACTCCTCCCCTCCTTTCTATACCTCATTGAACATCCATGATAAGGTGTTGCACAACTGCTTGACGGATTCGGGGGCATCTCACAATCTCATGCCTAAGATTTTCATGGAGGAGCTCGGGTTGGAGGTTACAAAAAATTACCATGACCTATATTTGTTTGATTCCCGGAAGGTGAAGTTCCTTGGGGTTATCAAAGACTTGGTTGTTTCCTTGTTTTAGTTGTCAATGAAAATTGTGGTCATGGATATTTTGGTTGCTGATGTCCCCCCTAAGTTTGGGATTATCTTGTCTAGATATTGAATTAAAAGACTGGGGGGAACATTGCAGATGGATATTTCATATGCCATTATCCCTATATTTGGGGGAGAGCATAGAAGACTTTATAGGGAAGTACAACTTACTTACATTATCAGTGATGAAGCAAACCTGACCAACCACCTCATTTTTGAAGTAGACGCTAATATAGGAACCAATATGTTACAACTCATTGATGGCCCCCAAGCCTCTATTGAAATCATAAAGGATCCCATCACCTCTTGTGAAGACCCTCCTTCCAATATCTCTATTTGGAAAAAAAAAATTGATGGAGCCTCTTTCAGGGAAAGTTTTGGGGCTGGCGTAGTTTTCATTTCCCCTACCCAAGAGACCATATCTCTGTCTTTTAAGCTTGAATTTGAAACAACAAACAATGTGGAAGAATATGAGGCTCTTTTTTTGGGTTTGAGAGCTACTAAAGACATGGAGATTGAGGAGCTAGCAGTGTTTGGATATGTTGAGTTAATTATCCATCAAGTCAGAAATTTGTATCAAGCTAAGCACCCTAGTCTAAGGGCCTACAGAAATGAAGTCAGGGATCTTGTTGATAGTTTCTTCTTGGATTTTAATATATCATTTGTTCCAAGAGAGGAGAACTCTATGGAATATTCATTGGTTGTCTCAACAAGTAATTCCAGGGTCCCTTTGCCCCCAAATCTCAAGTATGGGGTGGAAGTAAAATACAGACCCTCTATCCCCGACAATGTCAAACATTGGAAGGTTTTTAAGGATGATCTTGAAATGAAAAGTTTTCTTGAAGATGTAGATGAATTTTATGATTTGAATATTGATCAAGATCAAGATACTGAAGAAATATCTCATGTTGATGCTTTTCTGAATAAAATTGTTGACCATCATATTGTTCAGTTGCCACGTAACCATATTCCAAAGGGACTTGTCCCCTTGGAGAAATTGTTTGACATAAATGATGTTGTTGTAAAGGTTAAAGGTGTAACTGAGGAGACTGATGTGACTGAATGAAATTTAGGAATAGAGGAGGATCCCAAGTATGCCAAATTGTCTAGCAGACTGTCAAAGGAGCAAAGGGTTGAGTATGTCAAGATTTTGAGGGAATCTGCTGATGTTTTTGCTTGGAAATATGAAGACTTAAGAACATATGATATTAACATCATGGAACATAAAATCCCTTTGAAAGAAGAGGGCAAACCTTTCATGTAGAAACTCGGACATATAAACCCCATGTGGCTGCCTATTGTCGAAAGGGAAGTAAAGAAGTTGTTGGATGCCCAGATCATCATTCCTTTGAGATATTCAGAATGGGTGGCTAATTTGGTGCCCATGAGGAAGAAAAATGGGGAAATCGGGTTGTGTATCAATTTTAGAAATTTGAATAGAAGCTCCAAGAAAGATAACTACCCCTTGCCAAAGTTGTAGCACATTTTGCAGAGAGTGAATGGTTCATCTAGGATGTCTAAGATTGATGGCTTCTTTGGCTACAATTAGATCTCTGTCCTGCCTGAAGATAGAGAGAAGACAACTTTCCCTACTCCTTGGGGCATGTTCATGTATTCTAAAATGACCTTTGGATTGATGAATGTAGGAGCAACCTTCCAGCGAGCCATGGACATTGCCTTCATTGGGGAAAGGGACAAATTTGCAGTCAACTATCTAGATGAAATTATAGTATTCTCAAGGTATGATAAAGACCATTGTCACCATCCGAGGAGAGTCTTTCTAAAGTGTAGAAGGTTTGGTCTCTCCCTCAATCCTAAGAAATATTTGTTTTCTATGAAGGAGGGAAAATTATTGGGGCATATTGTGTCGGCAGAAAGAGTAAGAATTGATCCAAGAAGAGTAGGGGCCATCCAGGACTTATCTTTTCCCAGATCTAAGAAAGAGGTTCAGTCTTTCTTGGGTAAAATCAACTTTCTGAGGAGCTTCATTTCAAATTTTGTTGAGTTGTTTAAACACATTACATCCATTCTTATAAAGGGGAACGAAGTGAAATGGACTGTTGAGTCCAGAAATTATTTCAACCAAATCAAGAGGATTTTAACTGAAGCACATGTGCTCATCAACCCTGACTATTCTAAGGAATTTATGATATTTTCTTTTGCCTCATCTGATACATTGGCTGTTGTTTTGCTACAGAAAAATGCAGAGGGGTTAGAGAAACCTATTTCCTTTTTCAGTAGAGCATTAAGGGATACATAAATGAAGTATGATATCATGGAGAAGCAGGCATATGCTTTGGTCAAAGCCCTCAAGGCTTTCATAATATATGTTCTGCATTCAAAGATTATTGCATATGTCTCCTCGGCCTTAGTAAAGGAGATATTGATCTAGCCTGATATAGATGGGAAGAGAAGAAAATGGATTGCCAAAATTATGGAGTTCATCCTGGAAATAAATTCCACTAAGTTGGTGAAAGGCCAAGTTTTAGCTAGGTTGCTAGCTAAATAAAATTGCAGGGCTTTGGGGTTGATTTCATGAACATAGACTTAGAAAATCAACAAGCTGAGATTGTTGATGAAGGCTCTCATGTCAGCCTCAACCTAGCAGAATGCATATGGTATAAAGAAATCATATATTTTCTACAGAAGTTGAGGCCTCCTGATGGTTTGCACAAAAGCAAGGTGAGAGCTTTGAAACTCAAAGCAATCAAATATTGTCTCATTGATCAAGTTTTGTACGAGAAGGATCCTCTAGGAGTTTTGTTAAGATGTCTAGACCCACAAGAGGCCCAAAGAACTATGATTGATTTTCATGACAACTCATGTGGGGGACATCATTCTTGGAGGACCACAACTTATAAAATCCTCAAAGCTGGGTATTTTTGTCCCATCCCTTTTACTGATGTTTGTGCAAATATTAGAGCTTCTGTCAAAAGTCAAAAGTTTGATGGAAAGCAGTAACTCAAATATTTTCCTTTGAAACCTGTAATTTTTTCCGAACCTTTCCAGCAGTGGGGTCTTGACTTCATTGGAAAGATCCACCCAGCCTCAACACAAGTGGATTTTGACCACCACTAATTATTTCACCAAATGGATAGAATCCATTGTTATAACCCTAAACTGCACTAGACATGCATACCTAGCATCATACCATCTAACTTGCTATCTTTGCCAAGCCACACTAAACAACTCTTAAAAAAACCATTGTTTTGAAGGTGTACATGCCATGCACCAGTACTTCCCGTGTACATGCGCTTGATGCTCCACTACAACCCACGTACACTCACAAAAAATCACAAAAAATGAAAATTGAAAATGGATATGGGTTTCTGGGCCATTACTTAACCGTTTGAATGCCTATATCCAGCCACCCCAATTGTTACTATCTCTTTTGGCCTATAAAAGAAGGTGTTGGGGCCCCATTCTAGTAAGAGGCATGAGAACATAGAAACTTTTCCCATTTCTGTATTCCCCCTTTGCCCCAATATTCGGCAACCGCATTGTGAGTTTGAGTAGTTGGTGCATTGTGAAGACGAGTCTAGGACCGAGTTCGAGGAGTAGTGTCGGTCTCATGTTGTAAATGACTTTTGTGAGATTAATATAAAGAAGTGTTTTTACCGTCCCGCCAAATGACGTCTTAAATTTATATGATTTTTTTACATTTCTTGTTTATGATGTCTAACCCACTAATCCATATGTAGAATGCATGCTTGTAGTTTCTTGTTTGTCTTTTGGTGAATGCAGAACAACCTTGGGAGGATAATTGCAGTCAGGAAACAACCAAGCATAAAGGGATCAAAACCGGATGTGGAGTTTAAGGTATGCCTACCAGATTCCTATATTTTTTCTTTTACATATGATTGTGGGGTAATGTTGGGACAGTTGATAAAAAGTAGGAGACTTTAGACAGTTTGATCTTCCTACACTTTAGAACCCTGGTGTAGTCTATAGAGGGGTTTTCCCGCTATAGCAAAATTGACGACCATAATGGGGAAGCCTCTAGGGTCTTTGGGGATATTTCTTTTTTTGGGGTGATTTGAAATAGTTTATTTATTGTTTTCTGAGTTTCTGTAAGCTTCTGTGTATTTAAGGGGTTCTGGTCTTCCATACCAGTACTCCCTGCCAGTGCTTGACTACTTGTTTTTCATTTTTTTTTAGGAATTTGTAGAGGTGTATGTGGCCTATAGTGGGCCTGCACACATACATACATGCCCTGCCTTTAGACAGCCCACGTACATACGCTGACTGCTGAAGTGTCAGTAGCGTGCCTGTGTTGAGAATTTTGTTTTTTTTTAAGAGGTAGTCATCCTCTTCCCTGTCAGAAGTCACACTTATCAGGGGTTTTCTTGATCTATCCCTAGTTTCTGTTATAGCAGTTTGTAGCCTAGGTCTGACCTCAACATAGCTTTCTTTTTATAAAAATATTTCTTGTGTTTTATTTAATAGGGTTTTTAGACAAGTTGGTGAGTCTTTTTGATCTACCTGTTTGTTATTGTCAGTGACTCGCTGCAATCTATGATTGGGCCATAAGTCATTTCTTGGTATTGTCTTGTCAGCATTTTTCCCTTTTTTTCTTTAGAAGAAAAGAAAAGAATTCATTTTCAAATTTCTTGTTTTGAAGCATAAAACAATAAAAAAAAATCTTTCAATTCTTTGTTTGGTAAAGTAGTTTAGGTTAGATGCTTCATTTACCAAGGAAAATTAATTTTTTCATAAGTTCTTTACTTGAATGCTTAGGACATTAAGTAGCTCGTAGTCGAGCGAAATCTTTTTTTAAGTTTTCTTTTCAAAGATCTGAGAAGAATAGTTACGAAAAGTTTGGTGAAAGAGTTTAATTTGGAAAATCTTTATTTGTGAAGGAGTAGTTTGTTTTCAGTATCATTTTATTCTCTTCTATTTCATCTCTTCAAGAACATCATTGGTTTCACTTTCGTTCCCTTTGAATTAAGATAGCCACTAAAATTAATGCTTAATCTAAAAATCATTAGACTTTTGTGTTTGTAGGGTCCATCAATTTAGTCTAGGCTAGAGCCTTGATTTAGGATTGGAGAGGAAACTCTTCAAGGCTACAAAAACAAACATAAGAGTCTATGCTAAGGAGTGTTTGAAAGTCCAGTAATCGTGAAAGTTATCCAGGACCCCCCTCTAACACAGGGGCTAAACACGAGGTCGCGTGCGGAATGTTAGGGGAGATAACCCCTCCAAAGCTGGACTAAGCATAGTGGGGAATGCATATAGAGGGATTATCTTGCGATTTCATTGATCGCATTTTCTACAGAGCTTCATGGGTCTTGAATCCATTCGAGGTCCTCAGTCATCTTCTAGAAAACTTGCTTTTGATACCCTTGATAGGTTTTAGGCTTGATACCCTTCTCATTGCGGTCCACCCGACTGTCGATTGTACCCAGCTGGTGACTGTTCGCACGCTGGCAACCTAGTTGCACTTTTTCTTAGTGACTTACACAGGTGACTGCGGGGGTATACCACAGTACCTAGGGAAGAAATCGGGCCACGCTTTGTAGAGTATACCTGGAGGGTGCTTCCATATTCGATTTTCACTTGCACCGGTAAGTTGCTCTAGTGTTGGTTGGTGTAATTATTCTTCCAACTAGCTAGTGATCTGCTTGTCTTATCTCATAGGAGCTTTTTACAGTGTGTGTTGTTTCTATAAACGATAATATAAATCCCTAGTGTGTCATTGATATCCTCACACAGTGGAGGATCATGAGCTCTGGTGGTCGCGAAGGCTTCTTGTCCTATCGCTGGTTAATCTGGAGGCACCCCCGCCACCGCTAAGGAGAAAACTCAACCAACAATGGTATTTAAGGTGATCAAGACATAGGAAACTATGCCCAACCCATCTCCAAGAGGATAGCATTTGATTCCAGAGGAACCCTCCATTTCTGACCTCAGAGTGGAAGCTCTTGGTCCTTATAACCCTTTGATCACTGAACTATCAGTGCCCATCGTCGTACAGGTTAAACCTTATAAGAATCAAGTGGTGTCACAAGCAGCGATGGAAACAAATGTTGTGACTTCTTCATGGAATTCTCATATTCCCTCTACGGTTGTCAATACAGGGGGCGTTCTGCCTCTGAACCAACCATCACTAGTCCAGACCACTATGGTGTCGACTGCCTCTACCTCAGGCAATGGTCTGATTCCATCTGATCCGTTCGCCTAGAGTGTGACAGGTCCTCCATTCTAATACGGGATGCCTGGCTTCAATACGAACTTTGTCCTTTCCTACTACACTCTACAGATTTTAGGTCTTGGGGTAGGGATTTTGAACGCTCCTCTGCAAGGATCCATGGAGGGCACTTCATCTCCCTATAACTCTTTCCCTTACGCAGAGGGTCATATACCTCCTTCGTCCCCTTCACTCGGAGGTGCTCACCAGCACTCCACCGAGACGAACATAAACTATAGTTCATTTGGAGCAGGTAGTCAAGGAATTCCTTCTTATAGCATGCCGGTAGTTTTGACGTCATTCTCTTTGTTCAGCGTGTTTGGTAACAAGGCTTTCTCATTAGTTGTTTTCTCGACCGGGGGCAACCCTGGTTATGGAAAACAAAATCCTATGCAGGGTACTATTCTTATACAGAGGGAAAACTCAGGAGTTCCTTCCTCAAAAGGACCTTGGAATCCCTGGCAGGGATCAGTTCCCTCGTCAAGGATTTCGATCAGGGGAAACCCTTTCCATAGCCAATGGAAACCCGGGCAAGGCTCAGGACCTATGCCCGTCAGATCGGCAGGGGGTAGCCCTTCCAAAAATCCTTGGAATGTAATGCAAGCCCAACCTTCTATGTCTTATGGGAGTCAGCCGATGACATTTCAACAAGTGCAGAATCCCTACGTTGGTCACGACCATGGTTTTTACCAGAACCCTGGCCAGCAAAATAACTTTTCCTGGCAACCTGGTGCCAGCCAAACTCCAGGTTCCTTTTTCCCTGGTTATAATCAACAACCCAAATTACCATTTCTGGTAACTCTGCACTTGCCAAACTTGACAAGGTTATTAAACAACCCCATCTGTCATGATCCACGTTGGCCTCCTATGCCGACCAAATTTTCTTCAGACATTCCAAAGTTCAAGGCTAAGCCTAACAAAGATCCAGGTGATCATGTGACTACCTTCGATATATGGTGCTCGTCCAACTCATTGAGAGAGGACTCCATACAGTTGTGTTTGTTTCAACACACTCTCATTGGGAGTGTTGTGAAATGGTACATTGAGCCTGACCAATCAAGATACTCTTCTTTCGACGAATTGGCTATGGCTTTCTTAAACCATTTTCAATTACCTATAAGATATGACATAGGCACTGAATTATTGGCCAATTTTGAGTAGACCAAGGTAGACCATATCTCCGATCACATCCGAGAATGGAGATGCCGAAAGAGTTTGATAAAATTACCAGTCCCACCAGCATTCCTTCTTGAGTGGTTCCTTAAGTTTTTGGTACCTCAGTTATCCAAAGATGCCACAACGTCGGGAGTCTTTTAAGAAGAAGAAGCGATAATGAGAGCTCAACAACTAGAGCTGATTTACTCTTAGTTTGGTTTACTTTACGAAATCTTGACAGATGCACCTCCGTTGATACTTGACAAGACCAGACAGATATTTGGACCACATGCAAATGGTATCGTTGGTTCAGTGCAAACAAAGCCCATTGATCAGTTGTCAAATCAACTACAACAATTGTTGATACAGCAAACAGTGGCTAGCCAGACCACTAGTTCGACTGCTCCCCCTACCCAAATGTCGGATGTACATAATGTGCAATAGACAAACCCAAAGGCCACCCAGCAACCTGACAGAAAGAAAAAAAAATGAAAGAAGGGTAAGGGGGATAAGAAACCTACCAATAACACTGGCGGGGGAAACACAAAAAAGAAGAAGTTGAAGTAGCTGTGTAATCTTTGCATGGAAGACCATATGACTCACCAGTGCCCTTGGTTTGTGGAGGCCCAAAATTTATTGGCATAACAACAGTCTGTCGTGTTAATGAACCCATTTCCACATGGGAAACATTTAGCTCAAGCTTCTTCAAGCGCAGATGGGGGCAGTCAGCGACCCCCTCCATTTGTGAGTAATCCATTGTCCGTGAATGTGTATATGATGAAAGGTGATGCCTATATATCAAATAGAGAACATGATTATGGAATTCCAAACACCTCTGAGAAGGGTAAAGAAGCCGGAAACCCACCTCTCCCTCTCCAGATTGAGAAGACGTTGGGAGAAACAATGAAACACATCCCAAAAGGTGCGTTAAAAAAATATTCCCACAACCCCAACGCAAGGGCTGCCCAGAACTACTCTGTGGTGGAGGATTTGTTTCAAACCCCTTGTGTGATGTCTGCTTTGGAAGTCCTCCAGAGCTTCCCTTCCCAGAGAAAGGCTTTGTTAGCTGCCTTAGGATCTACCGAGACTTGTAATCCAGGAACGATCATGCTAGATATGACCAACTTAAAACCTCGTCTCCCTTACCACGTGTCATTTCAAATAGTAATGGCTTACCCCACGAAAATGTTTACTCAAAAAATTTTCCACATAGTGGTTGATGAGGGAACCTCGACATGCGTGATGTCCTTGGCATGTTGGAAGGCCATTGGACAACCCGTTTTGTCTCCGTAGCCTACTCTTCATACCGCTTTCAACACTCTTTCAATCCAACCACATGGAATCATCCCCTCTTTCCCCATGCAGTTAGGGGGGAAGACCATGTGTGTCGAGGTTGAAGTGTTCAATGTGTCTCTCGAATACAATCTATTGTTAGGAAGGAGTTGGACCTATGCTATGCAAGTAGTGGTCACGATAGTTTTTCGGGTCTTGTTGTTTCCATAGAAGGGTCGGATCATGTCCATTGATCAATTATCCTTCACCCGTCCTGACCCTTCATCGAGGGTATCCACGGTACCGATGATTGATAACCCTCAACCCGACATCATCAACTTAGGGGTTGGTTTGTGCCCACCTTTGATGGGTGATTTCAATTACCCACCTCCGGTCGACAATGTCTAGTACATATTGGTTGTCCTTGAACAACCTAGGGCTAAAATATTTCAAATCTCGTTGTTTCACACAAATTACTTTAACGATCCATGGAATCTTCCTTCCCCATCAACCATGATGGAAGGGATAGGTCACCATTGCATGGCCATGCCTTTGTCCGCAGCAGAGGTTGCGTATTGTTTAGTCTAGCAAGCTTTTGTCGACCCCGATCTGACTCCCGCACAGGAGTTAGATTTGGTTCTCGAGCCTATTTGGGCTCAAGGTTCCCTTGTCGATATTGATTCTTTAGACTTATTCTTTCCCTCTCATGAGGTGATTATCAAGGCAATGACTAGTCCGAACAGACCCTGGGATGATCTTCATCACAGATCTTATTTCCTCCCAGAGTTAAGAAGAATTGAAGCAGGTGAATTCACTTTGACTATGACTGGAGGTAGGTCTTGTCCTATCAATCCTTTGGCTATGCACGTAGTTTACGTTGAAGGAAATATGGAAACCATCGCTAAAATGATACCTATTGACATCTCCAGAACTCCTGGCGTCATGGAGAATATCTTCGTCGAAGTGGAATGCTCCCCCAAGGATATTCGAATCTACACAGATTTATTTACAGAATTTTGTGACGTGTTTGCCTGGTCTTACGAGGAAATGCCAGGAATAGATCCAAGAATATTTGAACATGAAATCACGACTTATCTTGATGCCAAGCTGGTCTGAAAGAAACTTCATCTGGTTAATCCTAGGAAGGCAGTAGCTATTAAGGCTGAAGTAGAGAAACTACTCAAAGATGGTTTCATCTACCCCATCCAATTGACTCAATGGGTGTCAAATCCCGTTCCAGTCGACAAAAAATAGGGTATGATTCGTGTATGTACGGATTTCCATGATTTGAACAAGGCCTATCCAAAGGATAATTTCCCTACGCCATTTATTGACCACATAGTCGATGAATGTACATGTTGCGAGGCCTTTTATTTCATGGATGGTTTTTCGGGATACAATCAGATACAGATCAAACCCAATGACCAACAAAAAAACTATTTCATTTGTTCGTGGGGTACATTCACTTATTGGAAGATGCCTTTTGGTCTGAAAAATGTTGGAGCTACTTTTTAGCGATCCATGTCTTTTTCTTTCCATGATCTCAAACACATAGTCGAGGCTTGCCTTGATGATTTAGCATCACGATCTCGTAAGAGATTTGATCATCCCGCACACCTCCAACTTATCATTGATCAATGTTGCTACTATCGGATCCGCTTGCCTCCAAACAAATGCATTTTTTGCGTCACATCGGTTTGTCTACTAGGTTTCATAGTTTCAAAAATAGGGATCATGGTCGATCCTCTAAAGGTTGAGGCGATAGTTCAGTTGCCTCCACTGTGCACAATCCCTTAGCTTCAGAGTTTACAGGGAAAAGTGAACTTTTTACGATGTTTCATTGCAAACTATGCAGAGATCACAAAGGGTTTCATGTGTTTAATAAAGAAGGACGTTCCTTTTCATTGGGACGAAGCCACTCAATGCTCTTTCGACGCATTGAAATGTGCCCTCACATATACCCCGATGCTTCGGCCACCCAATTATAATAAATATTTATCATTGTACTTGGCCACTACAGAGTCAACCATCGGTATCGTCTTGGTTAAGGAGGATGAATTCTCTCAGAATACATGATTTATTACCTGAGCTGAGGCCTAGTTGGACCAAAAGTCAATTATTCCCATGTTGAAAAACTTGCATTGGCAGCAATCCATGCTATCCAACGGTTCCATCATTACATCTTGTTTCATAAGACCAATGTCATTGCCATTGTGAATTTTTTTCAATACGTGTTGACACGACATGTAATCAATAGAAAATTAGTAGATGGATAGTTATCCTCTAGGAATTTGACTTAGATTTTGTTTCATAGAAATCCAAAAATTCGTTGGTTTTTGCCGAACTCATCTCGGAAATTATGGTCGAGTCAGGTGTTGTTATACCGAGGAGTCACCTATGAAAGGAGACATGTTTTTTATCACATCTTCAGACCCTTGGTATGGAGATATATTAGTCTATCTCCAGACTTTGAAGTGCCCCACCTCTACTTCTCGTGCTGAGCGTTGCAGTATACGCCATCAGGCCAAGAACTATCTCATACTCAAGGACACTATGTATCGTCAAGGTGTAGATTGTATCCTTTGTTGGTGCCTCACTCATGAAGAAGCGGAAATCATGCTTAACAATTTCCACACTGGAGCATGTGGCGATCATCTGTCTGGGTTGGAAACAGCGCAAACAATTCTATAAGTTGGTTACCTTTGGTCTACATTAATCAAATATTATGTTGAATCAATCAAGAAATTCCACCTGTGTCTGATATTCTCTTGGAAGATGAGGGCACACACCGCTCCCATGTTTCCCGTCATCACAGTTGGTCCCTTCACGAAGTGGGGGATTGATTACACTACATGTAACCCCCCCTTCAACAAGGGGGCACCATCATATCATCGTACAAGTAGACTACTTCACGAAGTGGGTCAAGGCTATGCCAACGTTTAAAGATGATGGAAAGATAACAACTCTCTTTTTGTTCAACCAAATAATAGCAAGGTTAGGCGTCCCGAGAGATATTGTCACTGACCATGGCAGTCACTTTCAGAATAAAATGATGTCCGAGTTAACGTCAAATATTGGGTTGAGGAAGGAACATTCGTCACCCTACTACCCACAAGTGAATGGTCAGGTGGAATCTGTGAATAAATCCCTTAATACTATTCTCTAGCAAACGATCAATTCGGCCAAGTCAAATTGGTATTTCATGTTATACTCGGCGTTATGGGCCTACCGAATGTCTATTAAGACTACAACCCATTTCTCACCTTTTCAACTCGTTTACGAGATGGAAGCATTCTTGCCTATAGAGTGCCAGATCCCATCTCTAAAATTTGTGGTACAGTTACTGCCAAACACTTCACCTCTTGAAGAGCATTTATTATATCTTGAGTAGCTTGATGAGCAGCGTCGGGATGCAGCCTTGGCTAATGAGGCTCCCAAATAAAAAGTCAAATGTCATTATGATCGGTCCACTCATCCTCGAGTTTTCTATGAAGGAAACCTTGTCCTCGTCTATGACCAAAATAAGGATCCCCTGGGGGCAGGCAAGTTCAAACCCATGTGGTTCGAACCTTTCATCATGAAGGAAGTTCTAAATAAGGGCACTTATCATCTAGTGGACTTTGAGGGAAATGCTTTGGCAGAGCCTAGAAATGGGCTCTACCTCAAGAAGTATTACTCATAGGTGGGTCGCCTTGGGTGACTTCTTGTAACATATGTATAGTTCTTGTACAATGTTTTTTTAGTTTTTGTCTTTTGGTTTTATGGACGTGTCATTTTTTATGTCATAGTTTTCACTTTGGCAGATGTCAAGTGAATCAGAGGTGTTCGTTGGGTTTGCGGATGATGCTAGACGACACACTCAGAGTCTTTCTTCTGTAGCTTGGGTGATTTTCACGCCTCAAGGCTAGTTGCTATCCTCAGGAGGTATCTATTTAGGTGATGCCACATACAATGTCTCCAAATATAGCATAGTCTTAGAGTTGCTTCATGATGCTTTGTTGCATGGTATCTCTCACCTTCGGGTCTACTTAGATGCTCAACTGGTTGTGTCCCAATTAAATGGGGTTTACCGCATTTACTATCCTACCCTACACCAACGATTCCTTAGGGTACCTCTCTTAGAACGAAGCTTTGATTACATTACGTATATCCATGTTCCTAGGAGATTGAATCAAATCACAGATACTCTAGATAATCATATATTAGATTGGCACATTGCACACATGTAAGAAAAAGCACACACACTCACATGTAAATACATTTGTAAAATAGATGTAATCCATAAGACGTAAAAATATGTAAAATATCCATATATATATCAAAAATACCAAAGTACAGAGGCGGGCGCAAGCGCCTCAAAAATACGTCCAGTAAGAATCATGGGGCTTATGCCCTCAAAAATATACAAAAGGTTCCCTCGACACGTAAGTAGTATAGCCTAGCTAAGGGCGGAGCCTATTGGCCCTACTGTATTGAACCACGACGTTTTCCAAACACTGAAAGAGCTAGACCCAGGTCTGTGGCACCCCAACTACATGAGGTTCCATCGATGGTGGAATATCTTCGATCTCTGCCATTGGGATTGTGTGAGTGAGCACAATAAGGTTCCGCTCCACCCATCTCAAAACTCTCTTAGCCTCTCCGGCTAGAGGCCCCCCTATTGTTTCTAGTCCGTCAACTGCAACTAGCCCTTGCTTTGGTCGATCATGCCACCTGGATCTTGCAAAGTCTATTGAACACACTGGTCCCACATCTTCACATAACAGATACATATTTGTCAGATACTCTGGTACACATACAAAAATGATATATATAAAAAGAAATAAAAATTAAATAACTTTGAAAAAAAAAACATACCTAACTCTCCTCGCTCTACTCTGGGAGGTATGGGCATATTGGGATCCCTAGAGAAGTCGATCTCGGCATAGGGGTATTCCTCTATCGCCGGAATCTGCCAAGACCACTAGTCGAAAAATTTGTCATCGAAGGCCTTAATGATCCTCCCTCCCCCCTGTCGTGGCAACAATGTCACCCATCTGCATAATGCTGGGAGAGAGGCCATGTGCCCTCGTACTGTCTCTCAAGGACTGAGACTGGGTACCCTCTCAAAGAATAAAGAGCATAAAATGGTCCCAAACCCTAAGTTTCTATGTTCCCACACACGACACTCTTTCAGTTGTCTCTTCATGCATGTCAGCATGGTTGTGCTCCAGTCAAAAATTTGTGCATTTAAGCACTGAACTGCACATTGCATGTGCGCTCGGGATGCCTGATGTAAATCCTCAGATCCAGTGATCCGCCCAATGAGTAGAACTATGGATTTCAGTGGTAGGTTGTTGATCTTATGTTTAGGCACCCGAGAACCTACTTTCTCAGTACCAGCCTCGCAATGGAGTCCAATCAACTCCTCAATGTTGTGAGGCCCCGGGGGAAAAGTATGAAGGTTGATTGGTTCCCCTCTCCTTGAGAGGCCAGTCAGAAAATAGATGTCCTCAGTTGTTAGAGTCAACGACTGTCCCTCGAGCATGAATGCTTCCGCATCCGGGTGCCGGTAATCTACCAAGGCATTCAGCAACCTGGGTTGTACCCTCATAAATGGACACTGGAAGAATTTTAACAACCCACATTGTGTTAAGATGGCGACAGCAGCGGGGTCTTATGAGACAAAAAAATCAAATTCCTCATGCTCCCTCTCTCTCCAATGAACATACATCCTGCAAAATGAAAAGTCATGGAGAGTTAACTTTTGCATTTTTTATTTTTTCCACATATTGGAGGTTATACGCTAGTTGTAGTGGGTATAGTCGTGTATGCACGCATGCATATTTTTCTTTGCACACGGGCATATGCGTGCTGCCCTAGGAAAACCCGTGTACATGTAGGGCTGACCCTTTTAAAGGTCAGCTCCCCCCCAAAAAACAAAAATAAATGCAAAAATGAAGAATGAAAATACAAGAGGGGTTAGTTTGTACTTACTTGGTCCAAGCGGAAGTTCGTTTCATCCACTGAAGCTCTCGGAATCAACTCTTTTGACAAAGGGGTGTTTTTTGACTTTTGTTCAATTCTCAATTTACAATGGTGATAATGAGCTACCAACATTTTATTTATAGACTTTTTGGCCCCTTTTTGTTATTTTTTGGACCCTTTTGTCATTTTTTTTGACTTGAAAATCGTTTACTATGGTTCTTGAGTTTCTCGGGGGATGTTGCGATACGTGTTACTTTGGGTATTGGGAAATGTTTTTAGAGTTGGGTCAATTTTTAAAGGTCTTTTGGTAAAAATTTGTTTTTTCAACTTTGTGCATATAAGATAGGATTCCACCTCCACTTGTTGCACTTCATTGTCTTTTTCGCTTTGCCATAGGATCGATCCCATCGAATTGTGACATGGAACCCTTACTCCTACTCTAGAAGTGTTGTAATTTAGTGGTAGAGCCTACCTTCACATGGATGCCCTAGGTAGATCCTGGTTGCATTTTGGTGTCCATGTCGTCGTTAATGATTATAGGCTAGGGAGTTCTTGTTAGTATTTTCCTGATTACGAGTTTTGAGCCTCATTTTCATGATTCATTATCACTCTTAACCTCATCCCTAGGACTCCCAAAAAACACAATGGGTCTTCTTTTAATCCCTTTTCAGACCCTTTAAACATGAAAACATTGTCAAGCAATCTTGTTACCCTTCATGCTCTCCAAATTGAAATTTGAAGGAACATCTATTTGACGATAGTTTACCCCTTTTTCGATCTGGATGGTCAGTTGTACGAACAAAGGTATACTCTAGGAGCCTCGGTTCTCTAGAAGAGTATTCTCAGGTATAATTTTAACCCTTTTTTGGGCCTGAGGCACTAAATTTACGAAAAAGTAATCCCCCATGGAGTCCATAATTAAGATCTTTTCAGACTCCCTAAAATTGAAAAAATGGCCAAGTGACCTTGTTTCTTCACACTTGTTAAATTGGTCCAGAAGAACATTCCTTGCGGAGTCGATAGTTAAGCTATTTTTAGACTCCTTAAATATGAAAACATTGTCGAGTGATATTGTCTTTTTCACACTTGTTAACATGGTTTTGAATAGACGTTTGTTCAGTGCTAGTTTACCCCTTTTTTGAACCGACTAGACCACCTTCGGAAAAGGTACCCCAGTGGAGTCTCCTTTTACGCTTTTTCAGACTCCCTAAAAATGAAAAACCATCGAGCTTACCTTCTCTAAGCTCATTAAAATTACATCGAAGGACATTATCATTGAGTCTTATTAATCACATTTGTATTCCCGTGTATTTGTCCTAATGCTAGATCCATGTTGCTCTCAACTGAACCATCTAAAGCATGTCTTATAATGCAAGCCTTGTAGCACTTTGCCTTTGCGTCTTGACACCTTGACCCCTGAAAGAATTTTCCCAAGTGTCCTTTTCTTGCATATGTCTCCTTGCTTTGAGCATCAATGTGTTCCTTGCACTTGGAACTAGTGTATATGTGACACTCATTTCTCCTTTGTAACATAGCATTATTTTATTCTTTTTTTCCCAAATTATTGAAAAAGAAAAAAAAAAAAATCAAATATACCCCAAAAAGAGGAAGGGAAAATTATTTTCTTTATGTTATCAGCACAATGAGTCACCCTTGGATAAAGCACATCCTTCCATTTGTTTGTCAATCTCTAGGATTCAATATGACCTTAAGAAATTGTTCTCACTACATAGAGTTATGTCCTCCTCTGTTTGGTTATCCTTCCAAACATATGGAGAGTTTTTGTTGCCTCTTGCATCGTGAACTTGTGTCAATGCAATGTTTCCTGAGTCTCATCTTTTGTCATGCTTTCATCCAAGGGAAGTTTTACTAAACTTGAGACAACCCTTCTGCAGTTTGTCTCTCGTTCTCATGCCCAGACACCCCGAAAGACCAATCAAGTCCTTGTTCAAAATCAAGTTCTCCACCTGATCATCGACATCCTCTTGTTTGTTCCCAACAAGCCTTCGAAGACCTCTGGGTAGTGAAGTCGTACACTGATATTACACTCCTACCCGAGTTTGAAATTTTTGAAGTTGCTTCTCGAACTTTGAAGACCTCATCTCTAGCCATCATGCATCTTTGGCTTCTTGAAGATGGATACTATACATGTATATATTTTGATTTTGAGATGTAGATCCGCTATGTACTGTTTGTGGCTACACTTTATATAGTTATATGACATGGATCTGTAGTGTATTTGATTGGTATCCATGATTTTATTTCATCCCAAGCATGGGTATGCCCGCCTTGGTGAGACAAATTATTATTTTTCAGAAGGCACCTCCTGAACTCTGGTCCCTGGACTCACTCGCTCCATACATTGGTGAATATTTGTAATGTATTTTGGCCATTAGATACTCTTCTAACCTCACACATTAGGGGGCATCTATTATAACCCTAAACTGCACCAGACATGCATACCTAGCATCAGGCCATCTATCTTGCTATCTTTGCCAAGCCACATTGAACAACTCTTCAAAAAATCATTATTTTGAAGTTGTACATGCCCTGCACCACTACTGCTCGTGTACATATGCTTGTTGCACCACTACAACCCACGTAGACTCACAAAAAATCACAAAAAATGAAAATTGAAAATGGATACGGGTTTCCGGGCCGTTACTTAACCGTTTGACTGCCCATACCCAGTCACCCCAACCGTTAATATCTCTTTTGGGCTATAAAAGAAGGTGTTGGGGCCTCATTCCAGGAAGAGGCACGAGTGCATAGAAACTCTGTCCATTTCCATATTCCCCTTTTGCCCCAATATTTGGCAACCGCATTGTGAGTTTGAGTAGTTGGTGGATTGTGAAGAGGATCCCAGGACCGAGTTCAAGGAGCAGTGTCGGTCTCATGTTGTAAGTGACTTTTGTGAGATTAATATAAAGAAGTACTTTTTCCGTCCCGCCAAATGACGTCTTAAATTTATATGATTTGTTTACATTTCTTGTTTATGATGTCTAACCCACTAATCCATATGTAGAATGCATGCTTGTAGTTTCTTGTTTGTCTTTTTGTGAATGCAGGATAGCCTTGGGAGGAGACTTGCATTCAGGAAACAACCAAGCGTAAAGGGATCAACATCGGATGTGGAGTTTAAGGTATGCCTACCAGATTCCTATATTTTGTCTTTTATGTATGATTGTGGGGTAATGTTGGGATAGTTGATACAAAGTAGGAGACTTTAGATGGCTTTCTCTTCCTACACTTTAGAACCTCGGTGTAGTCCGTAGAGGGTTTTTCTCGCTATAGAAACCATCCCTACAAGGAGTGCCTCCCACAAAGTAATCATAAGCTTCCCTGAAGATATCATGTCCAGATTTGGTTGTCCAAGCAGGATTGTTACAGACAATGTTGCCTCTTTCAAAGATGGACCATTAACCAAGTTTTGTGAGCAGTATGGGATTAAACTAGTCCATTATACTCCCTATTACCCTCAAGAAAATGGGTTGGTAGAGTCCTCTCACAAAAGCCTCATAAAAATCATCAATAAATTCGTAGAAGACAACAAGAAAGTCTGGGACTCAAAGCTGAAATTTTCATTATGGGCTGACAGAGTTACAACCAAAAGGTCACTTGGAATTTCCACGTTTCAGCTTGTGTATGGGGTTGAGGCTATTTTTCCTGCCCAGTTTGCCTTGCCTATGGAAAAATTCCTCCAGGACTACCAAGGAGAACTTGATGATATGGTCAGGAGGATACTGCAGCTAGTAGAAGTACAACATACCAGGAAGCGTCTGCTTGACAAAGCGTAAGATCATCAGAAGAAAATAAAACAAGCCTTTGATAAGAGGGAAAGCAAGGAATATTTTCAGCTGGGGGATCTAGTGCTCAAGTGGGATGCCCCCAAGAAAGACAAAGGAAAACATGGTAAATTTGAATCCCTATGGATTGGTCACTTCAATATTTATGAGGTATTTTCAAACAACACTTATAAATTGCAGAACTTAGAGGATTCAGAAGTTTTTGGTGGCCCTGTCAATGGGCACTTTCTGAAAAATTATTTTATTTAAGCCGTGATCAGATTTCCACCATTGTAATTACCACTTCCTGTTTATTTCTATTTTGAATAGGATACTCCAAGAACCCAAAGGCTAAGGCACTAAAACTGCGTGTTCTTGGCAGCTCGTAGGGAGCCTTCCATCCCCTGTGGAGCCAAAATGTTATCACATAAAGTTGTCAGGAGTCATATGTGTTTTTTTGAATACCCAAGTCTTCACCCCTACTTCGTCTCCCCCTTTTACACACACCATTCCTAGGATTTTTTCCCTTCTAGTTGATAAAGTCAATTTCCATTTTTGATCAATGATCTAGTTTTCCTTAGTATCTTTCTTAACTAATTCTCGACTCAGGGGTTTTCTATATTCTTTAAAGGATGAACACATATCATGATCTTTGGTCCAAATTACCCATCATCATATTTTATATTGATTGAGCTCACATTGGGTCATCCAAGTCCTTTGTTTTTACAGTTAACAACCATGAGCACAAAGCGCAACATTTAGAATAGTCCATTTCCGACTTGAAACACAAGAAAGAAGATAGGTTTGAATTTCAACGGTGGAGATCCCATCAATAGTTTAGATCAGCGGCTCTCAGGCATTTGGGATTTCAAAGTAGCACAAGGATTAGTGACTAGACAAAGGAGTTGAAGTCCCAGAGTAAATATGAGACATTGAAGGTTGAGGACACATGGAAATATATCCCTCACTTCAAAAGATTCACTTCAGAGGATTGTAAGAGTTGCGCGTTGAAAACCCCTGAAGAGCTGAAGCTCTAACTCCTGAAATAAATCTCGATCGTTCAAATCAAGAGGACACATGTCACCGGATATCACACTTCAGAAATTCGATGCTTCAGAGGATTGTAAGAGCTATGCACTGAAAAGGCCTGAAGACCGAACTCCCGAAGTAATTGTGAGCCGTTGATCTTAGCAGTAGGAAGCAGGGTCCATCCAAGAGCGGCGCGTGGCAACAAAGCGAGGCATGTCAAAATCGTGATCAGATCAACGGCTCCTGTGTATTAGGAATGCCAAAATTGCATGAGGATTAGTGGCTAGGCAGAATCCCCAGATTTGTAGACCAAGCACCATTCGTCCTTCTCCATCGGACGATCAATATTTACTTCGAGAATCCAGACTTTGTGAGTTTTAGCTCCTCCCCTCTTTCTTTCATCTGGAGCATTTTCTCCCAAATTCGACAGATCCTTGTCGTGTGTCCATCCAAATGTAACGGTGGTAGTTTGCTTCGAGACACCAGGCTTCGGTATTTTCAGCCTCCTCACTCTCATTTTCATCCAGACTTTTTTCTCCTTGAGTTCCCAGATCCCTGCTGTGTGTCCTCCCTAGATCGACGATCGTCGTTCACTTCAAATCTCCATCTCTACATGCATACCGCCCCTGAGATATGAAGTGCCAAAGTATGTGGCAGTCATCAGTTCAGATATGTGGCACTCTCATCAGTCATGACACCTGGCATCCATCTGGCGATGACACATGGCACTCAGTCAAGGAACCTTTTGGCATATCATCTGATTGTTTCCAAGTGACATGTGTCACCTCTCTTTTCATGACACATCAACATAGTGATGTCAGATCACCACGTCAGATCATCCTTCGGGGACAGTTCTTGTTTAGTGCCAAAATTAGCACCATCTCCCAGCATGGTTAGAATGATCCTTAAGTTGGCAACAGATAAACTTTAGTGGTGGCGCTAAATTCAGTAGGAGCATCCAGATCGCAGATCACAACCAGATCAACGACCACATCTCATTGTGGGGACTCAACATGCTCAAACGATAAAATTCATGAGTGGTCCCACAATTGAAACCATGGTATAGCGAAAGAGCTATGTGGTAGCAGGTGGTGGATTGAGGGCTCAAAAGCAGTGTGAATATAAATCGCCTTTGAAGGCCCCGCAATCACATGCTCATATATCATCAAATCTGAAAGCAGTGCATGGCAGGCCCCTAAGCATTAAGCCTCATCCTAGTCCCGATGAAGGATTAGTTAATGAAAAATGAGTGGTGATTGAAACATCGAATCACTCCATAAATAGAAGGCATGGAGGGTCTGGCCATGGAGACAGAGTTGTCAGCCCGAGGTACCATGGTGGACGAGTTTTCCTATAGGTCCATGTTGAGTTGAATTCGCGTCTGACAAGAGGATACATGCAAAGTTTGATAGAAGAAGGCGCAAACAAAAGGCTTTTAATGGCATGCCAAGATCACACCCCTGGTAGTTTTTGACTGATCTGAGTATAAATAGATCAGTTCAAGATTTTGTTAAGGTAGTCGGATGGTTGAGAAGAGCTCCCTACTGTGTAATTTTGATGTCAGAACTATTCTCTGGTTATGTATCAAATTTGAGAATTTCAAATTAATAGAAGTCAACTTCTTTCATCTCTTTGTTTAAACTATGCTAAAACACTCAGGCATGGAGGATCCAGTCGAGGGTTGTGGTTCTATTGTAATGTAGGTTTAATTATAGTATTGTTGTGACTAGTTTTAGTCATCTTCTTTGTTATTTTATCTCCCCTCATGCTGAAAGACTCAGGCATGGAGGATCGAGTTGAGTTGTTGTAGTTTCATGGTAATGTAGGTTTGATTATTATGCTGTTGTGACATATTTCAGTGTCTGAAACTTGAGTTTAAGAGTGCTCTTGAGCCTGAAATTTTGTTCACCAAGCTGCTTGAAGGCTAGATGCTCATAGCAATATTGTTCACCTCTCTCACTAAGTCTTCCTTCTACTCACACTTAAACTCAAATCAATGTATGAAGTTAACAAGGACCTCACTTCATTGTGCATTGATTGTCCATTTTCTATGACTAAAATCATTCTTGTACTGAGTTTTGTCCATTTGACCTCCACTCATAAAACCAACATTCACCAAATATTTTGATGGGTATTGGGCTTATCCTTTTGCAATTTGAGGGTGACTCTCAGTGCTAACATGTGTCACCTAAACTCACTGACATGACCCCTCCTTTAGACCCTCCCAAAGTAGAACATGTTATTTCCCTAAATTCTCTCACTAGCTTCTTTGCTCCCCAAACCCACAAGAAAAATAGTTACATTAAGCATAGGAAGGTCATCATTCTTGTTGATAGTGGCAGCACCCATAATTTTATTCATCGCCGCATTGCCCAAGAAACTAATTGCTTTATATATGTTGTCAATAATTTTCAAATCATGATTGCCAGTGGCAAGTCCATGAAATGTGGAGGGCATTGTGAAAATGTGTCTCCAAATTGGTGAGTACCACATGAAATCTCATATGTTTGCTATCAACATCGACAGTTATGACATTGTGTTGGGTGCAGAATGGATAAGGACTTTGGGTCCCATTCTCATGGATTTTAAGGAATTAACCATGCAATTTGACTAGGACGGCCAAAAATATAAGTTCCAAGGCATCATTGATAGTTCCTCAGAGATCATCAGTTCCCAATCGCATGGAAAAGATGCTCAAAAACGATCATTCTAGAATTATTGCCCAACTCTGTTCCATACAAGCCACTGATACATCCTCTGTGTCACAGGACCTCCAATCTATCCTCTCTAAACATCAAGTGGTTTTTTCCACTTCCCGGGGACTCCGTCCTTCCCGTGGTGTTCATGATCATTCCATTCCCCTTGTCCCAAGAAGCCTTCCTCCCAATATTCATCCCTATCGTCATCCCTTTTCCCTAAAAAATGAAATTGAGAAAATTGTTCAAGAATTGCTCAACGCAGGTGTTATCCACGCTAGTACAAGCCCCTACTCTTATTCTATGGTCATGATCCTTAAGAAAGAATGTTCTTGGTGCATGTGTCCAAACTTTTGCGCCCTCAACAAACTTACCATTAAAGAAAAAATTCCCATTCCTGTCATGGATGACCTCTTGGATGAATTGAATGGCACCCAGTTCTTTATTAAACTTGATCTTCGTTTTGGCTACAACCAGATATGTATGAATGAGGCAGACATTCCTAAGACTGCATTTCAAACTCATGAGGGACACTATGAGTTTTTGGTCATTGACTTTGGCTTGTGTAATGCTCCCTCCACTTTCCAAAGCCTCATGAATCATGTCTTTCATCCTTTTCTTCATCATTTTGTCTTAGTTTTCTTTGATGATATACTCATATATAGTAAAACCCGGACAACCCATCTTGCTCATGTGGATCGAGTTCTCCATCTACTCTCTCAGCACCCACTTTTCCTCAAACAATCTAAATGTGCTTTTGGCACCTCAGAAATCGAGTACTTGGGTCATCTTGTTGGCAAGGCCAATGTCAGAGTGGATCCTAAAAGATTGAAGCTATGTCAGAGTCCATCAACTAGTCTAGGCTAGAGCCTTGATTTAGGTTGGAGAGGAAACTCTTCAAGGATTATAAAATAAACATACAAGTTAGTGCTAGAGAGTGTAAAAAGTACAGTAAACATGAAAGTTATCTGGGACACCCCTCTAACACAGGGGCTAAACATGAGGTCACATGCGGAAAGGTAGTGGAGATAATCCCTCCAAAGTTGGACCAAGAGTAGTGGGACACGCATATACAGGACTTGTTGTGGGATTCTGTCGGTTGCATTTGCCACAGAGCTTCGTGGATCTTGAATACGTTCAAGGTCTTCAATTGTCTTCCAGGCCACTTGATTTCGATACCCTCAGTAGGTTTCGGGCTTGATACCCTGCTCATTGCGGTCCAGCTGACTGTCGACTGTAACCGCCTGGTGACTGTTCACGAGCTGGAAACCTAGTTGCCTTTATTTTATTGAGTTACACAGGTGACTGTGGGGGTATATCGCGGTACTTAGGGAAAACTTTGTGCCATGATTTGTAGAGTATACCCGGAGGGTGCTTCAGTGTTCAAGTTGCACTTGCACTGGTAAGTTGCACTAGTGTTGGCTGGCATAATTGTTCTTTCAACTAGTTAAGTGTTTGCTTGATTTGCCTCATACGGAATTTTATAGTGTGTGTTGGTTTCCAACATTAGTAAAGCCATATTGTCTCATTGATCTTCTCACACAGTGGAATATCAAGAGCTCCACTGGTCGTGAAGGCTTCTGGGCCTACCATCGCTTAATTTGGAACCACCACTGCCACTGTTATGGTGAACACTTGACTAGCAAGGGTCATTTGAGGCAACCGGGCTGCAGGAAACTGTGCCTGAGCCATCCTCGAGAGGAGAACACTCGAATCCATATGAACCTACTATATCTGACCTTGGAGTGGAGGCTCTCGGGCCATCCAACTCTCTGATCACTAACTTGTCAGTGCCCATCCTCCAAAGGTAACTTATCACGAGCGTCAGATAGTCTTGCAAGCAACGATGGAAGAAAATGCTTCTTTGTGAGGGAGTCCTCACACTCCCTCTATGGCTACCACTATCGGGGGCATTCCGCCTCCTAACTCACCTTCGCAGGTCCAGACCACTATGGTCTCGACCGCTTCTACTTCAGGCAGTGGTCTGATTCCGTCTATGGTGGCGATCACTACACTGTTCACACAGAGTGCAACGAGTCCTCTGTTTTCTTATAGGATTCTAGGCTTTGATACGAACTTTGTCCTTACCTACTCCACCCTACATACCATGGGTCTGGGGGAAGGGATCTCCAATGCTCCTTTGTAAGGGTCTATGGGAGTCACCTCAGCCCCCTATAATGCTTTCCCTTATGGCAGGGGTCACATACCTCCTTCATGCCCCTCGCTCAGCGGCGCTTCCTAGTAGCCTATCTAGCTGAACAGGAGCTCCATCTTGTTCGAAGCAGGTAGTCAGGGATATTCTTCCTACACCATTTTTGTGGGTTCTTTGTCATTCTCTTTGTTTGGCGCGTTTGGTAACAACACATTCTTGTCAGTTGTCATCTCAGTCGGGGGCAACACTGGTTTTGGACAACAAAATCTTGTGCAGGGTACTATTCCTACATAGGGGGAAAATGCAGGAGTCCCTTACTCACAAGAACCCCGGAATTCATGGCAAGGATCAGTTCCCTCATCACGGATTTCAATTGGGGGCAACCCCTTCCATGGTCAATGGAACCTTGGGCAAGGCTCAGTACCTATGCCCATCAGATCGGTAGGGGGAAACCCTTTCTAGAACCTTTGGAACACAACGCAAGGATAAATCCCTTCCCATCTCTCAACATCCAACTATAGGAGTCAGTCGATGATGTCTCAACAAGCGCAGTATCCGAATGTTGGCCAAGGCCATGGCTTTTACCAGAACCCTGGTCAACAACCTAACTTTTCTTGGCAACCTGGTGCCAGTCAAACTCCAGGCTCCTTTTTCCCTGTACATAGTCAGCAGCCCAAGCTACCATTTCTGGTGACTTTGCATTTCCCATACTTGTCAATATTGTTAAACGACCCAATCTGTCATGATCTGCATTGGCATCCCATGCCGACGAAGTTTCCCTCGGACATTCCAAATTTCGAAGGTAAGACTAACGAAGATCCAAGTGATCATGTGACCATGTTTCACCTATGGTTCTCATCAAACTCATTGCGAGATGAGTCCATTGCTTCCGTTTCAATGCACTATTATAGGGAGTTCCACGAAATGGTACATCAAGCTCGACCACTCAAGATACTCTACTTTTGGTGAATTGGAAATGGTTTTCTTAAACCATTATCAATTACCTATGAGATACGATTTCAGCACCAAACTACTGGCCAAATTTGAGAAAACAAAGGCTGATCATATCTCGGATCACATCCGAGAATGGCGGTGTCAGAAAAGTTTGATAAAAGTACCAGTTTCACCAGCATTCTTGTTGGATTGGTTCCTTAAGTCTTTGGTACCTCAGCTATCCAAGGACGTTGCAACATAGGGGGTCTTTTTCGAGGAAGAGGTGATAATGAGAGCTCAATAGGTTGAACTAAAATACTCTCAGTCTGGTTTACTTTATGAAGTTCTGCCAGATGTGTCGCGGTCTATCCTTGACAAGGCCAAACAGAAGTCTGGACCACATGTCGATGGCATAGTTGGTTCAACACACGCTAAGCCCACTGATCAACTATCAAACCAATTGCAACAATTGTGGATACAGCAGATAGTGGCCAGCCAAACCTTTAGTTTGGTTGCCCCCCCTACTCAAACGTCAGATGTACACATTGTGCAGTCGAAAAACCCAAAGGCCAACTAGCAGCCTGAAGGGAAGAAGAAATAATGAAAGAAGGGTAAGGGGGATAAGAAACCCACCAATAATGCAGGCGGGTGAAACATGGAGAAAAGGAAGTCAAAGTATCCATGTAACCTTTGTGTGGAAGACCATCCGACTCACCTGTGCCTTCAGCTTGCAGGGGCCCAGAAGTTATTGGCGCAGTGGCAACCTGTTGTGTTAAAGAACCCATTTCCACATGGGAAAAATTTGACTCACGCCTCTTCGAGTGTGGATGGGGGAAGTCAGGGACCCCTCCGTATTCTAGTAATCCCTTGGTTGCAAACATTTATATGTTTAAAGGTGACACTCACATAGAAACTAGGGGACACGATTACGAAATGCCAAAAACTGCTAAAAAAGGAAAAAAAGTCGAAAACCCATCAGTTCCTCTCCATATTGAGAAGACGATGGGAGAAATAATGAAATGCATCCCAAAAGGGGCATTCAAGAAAGTTTCACATAATCCAAACACAAGGGCCACCCAGAACTACTCTGTGGTGGAAGATTTGTCACAAACCCCTTGTGCAATGTCTTCTTTGGAGGTCCTCCAAAGCTGCCCTTCGCAAAGAAAGGATTTGCTAGCTTCCTTAGGATCCACTATGACCTGTAATCCAAGAACAATCATGCTTGATATGACTGACTTGAAACCTCGTCTCCCATACCACATTGCATTCTAGATAGTAGTGGCTCACCCCACGAAATAGTTTACCTAAAACATTTTATGCACGGTGGTTGATGAGGGTGCCTCGACATGCGTGATTTCATTGGCATGTTGGAAGGCCATTGGCTAACCCATTTTGTCTTCGTCACCTACTCTGATTACTACTTTTGATGGTTGTTCTTTCAGACCACATGGAATCATCCCTTATTTCCCCATGCAGTTGGGAGGGAAGACCATGTGCATTGAAGTGTAAGTGATCGATGCGCCTCTCAACTACAACCTGTTGTTAGGAAGGATTTGGACATATGTAATGCATTCAGTGGTTGCCACAGTTTTTTGGGTCTTGTTGTTCCCACACGAGGGCCGAATCATAACCATTGATCAATTGTCCTTTTCGAGGCCTGGCCCTTCATCGGGGGCATCCATGGTCCCAATGATTGATAATCCATAGCCTGACCTCGTCAATGTGGGGGTTGGTTTGTGCCCACTTCTCATGGGTACTTTCGATTACCCGCCTCCTTCCAGTGATGTTAAGATGATATCAGTTGTCCCCAAGCAGCCTAGGGACAAAATCTTTCAAGTGTCGTCATTCCGTACGACTTACTTTAACAATCTGTGGACTCTTCCTTCCCCATTGGCCATGATGGAAGTGATAGGGAATCATGGCATGTCCATGCCCTTGTCCATGGCAGAAGTTGCGTACTCTATTGTTCAACAAGCATCATTCGACCCTGATCTGACTCCCGCACATGAGTTAGATCCAGTTCTCGAGCCTATTTGGTCTCAAGGTTCCCTCACCACTATCGATTCTTTAGACTTGGTCTTGCCCTCTTAAAAGGTGATTATAGAGGCATTGACGGTCCGGACAGACCCTGGGATGATCTCCATCACATATCTTATTTCCTCCCAGAGTTAAGAAGAATAGAGGCAGGATAATTCATGTTGACTATGACTGGAGATAGGCCTTGTCCTATTAATCCTATGGCTACGCACGTAGTTTATGTCGAGAGTAATATGGCAACCATCGCTAAAATGATACCTATTGATATCTCCAGAACCCTTGGCATCATGGAGAATGTCTTCGTTCAAGAGAATTTCTCCCCCGAGGAGATTCAAATCTACACATATTTATTTAAGGAATTTCGCGATGTTTTTTCCTAGTCTTATGAGGAAATATCAGGCATTGATCTGAGAATCGTCAAACATAAGATCACGACCTATCCTAATGCCAAGCCGGTCCGACATAAGATTTGTCCGGTTAATCCTAGAAAAGAAGCAACTATTAAGGCTGAAGTAGATAAACTGCTCAAAGTCGGTTTAATCTACCCCGTTCAGTTGACTCAATGGATGTCAAACTTCATTCCGGTCAATAAAAAGTAGGGAATGATTCACGTATGTATGGAATTCTATGATTTGAAAAATGCATGTTCAAAAGATAATTTCCCCACCCCATTCATTGACCAGATTGTCGATGAGTGTGCAGGTTGTGAGGAATTTTCTTTCGTGGATAGTTTTTTGAGATACAATCAGATACAGATTAAGCCTGAGGACCATCATAAAACAAATTTTATCTATCCATGGGGTACATTTTCTTATCGGAATATGCCTTTTTGCCTAAATAAAGTTGGAGCCACATTTCAGTGGGCCATGTCTTCTGCTTTCCATGACATAAGACACATAGTCGAGGCTTATCTCGATGATTTAGCATCATGATCTCGCAAGAGAGATGATCATCCCACACACCTCTAACTTATCTTTGAGCGATGTCACTATTATCGGATTTGCTTGAATCCAAACAAATGCAGTTTCTTCATGACATCGAGTCGTCTTCTAGGTTTCATAGTTTCGACAACAAAGATCATGGTCGATCCTTTGAAGGTTGAGGCAATAGTACAGTTGCCTCCCCCGTGCACAGTCTCTCAGCTTTAAAGCTTACAGGGTAAATCCAACTTTCTTTGGTGTTTTATCGCAAAATATGCCGAGATCACCAAAGGGTTCATTCGTTTACTGAATAAGGGAGTCCCTTTCCATTGGGATGAAGTCACTCAATGCTCTTTCGACGTGTTGAAATGCGCCCTCACGTATGCCCCTCTGCTTCGACCCCCCAATTATAATAAATATTTCTTATTGTATTTGGTCACTGCAGAGTCGACCATCGGTATGGTCTTAGTTCAAGAGGATGATCTACTTGAAGAGCATGTGATTTATTACCTAAGCTGAGGCCTGGTTGGACCTAAACTCAACTACTCCCACATTGAGAACCTTGTGTTGGCAGCAATGCATGTTGTCCAACAATTCCTTCATTATATTCTACTTCGAAATACAACCGTTGTGGCCGTTGTGAATCCATTCGAGTATGTGTTGACACGACGTGTCATCGGTGCAAAGATCAGTAGATGGATCATCATCCTCTACAAATTTGTCTTGGATTTTGTTTCCACAAAATCCAAAAAGTCATTGGTCTTTGCGGAACTTATCTCAGAACTTTCGGTCGAATCAGGTGATGTTACACATGAGGAATCATCGATTAAAGGAGATCTTTTTCTGATTTCATCTTCGGACCCCTGGTATGAAGACATACTAGTATATCTCCAGACTTTGAAGTGCCCTGCCTCTGCTTCTTGTGATGAGCGTTGATGTATACGCCATTAGGAAAAAAACTATCTCATAGTCGATGACACCTTTTATCGTCAAGGTGTATATTGCATCCTTCGTCGATGCATCACTCATGAAGAAGAAGAACTCATTCTTAATGACTTCCACACTGGAGCATGTGGTGGTCATTTTTTTGGGTTGGCAATAGCCCAAAAGATTCTATGAGACGATTACTTTTGGCCAACGTTAATTGAGGATTGCGTTGAATCGGTCAAGAAGTTTTACCTGTGTTAAATCTTCTCTCGAAAGATGAGGGCACACCTTGATCTCATGTTTCTTGTCATTATAGTTGGTCCCTTCACCAAGTGGGGGATTGATTAAGCTACATTCCACTTGGCTTCAGCTAGGGGGCATCGTTATATCATCGTAGCAGTATAATACATCACAAAGTGGGTCGAAGCTATGCCAACATACAATAATGATGGTGAGACAACAACTCTCTTTCTTTTCAATCAGATAATAGCAAGGTTCATCATCCTGAAGAAGATTTTCACTGACCATGGCAGTCACTTTCAGAACAAAATGATGTCTCAGTTAATGTCAAATCTTGGGTTGAGGCAAGAACATTCATCACCTTACTACCCACAAGAGAATGGTCAGGTGGAGGCTATGAATAAGTCCCTCAAGACTATTCTACAGTGAACGATCAATTCGGCCAAGTCAAATTGGAATTTGATGTTGTACTCGACATTGTGGGCCTATTGAATGTCTATAAATACTGTCATCAGTTTCTCACCTTTTCAACTCGTTTACGAGCTGGAAGCAGTCTTTCCAATAGAGTGCCAGATCCCATCTCTAAAGTTGGAAGTACAATTATTGTCAGACACTGCACCGCCTGAGGAACGCTTATCATATCCCGAGCAGCGATGTGATGCAGCCTTGGATAATGAGAATCACAAAAAAAGAGTCAAGTGTCAATATGATCGGTTCATTTGTGCTTGGATTTTCTTCGAAGGCAACCTTGTCCTAGTCTATGACCAAGATAAGGATCCCCTGGGGGTAGGCAAGTTCAAACCCATGTGGTTCAGACCTTTCATCGTGAAGGAATTACTAAATAAGGGCACTTATTGTTTGGTTGAATTTGAAGGGAAAGATTTAGAGGAGCCTAGAAATGGGATCTATTAATACATATCCTTGTTCTTCCGCCTCAACTCCTACATGTTGACGCCCGCGTATTCTCAGTTGTTTTTTTTCCACCACAACTTCCCGCTTGGTCATCGTCCAGTCAAATTTCATGTTGTTTGCGCCAGATCCTCGTCAGCATCCAATGCAAATCCAAATGGGCAAGAGCAGGGTAAGTCCGTCACATTTCCAGGTGCCGAGTTGAATCAGGCCTATCCAACCCTTGAGAAAGATAGTTAATGAAGTTGGGGAGTGGTGGTTGAACATCGTTTCCCTCATAAATGGAATTCTCAAAAGGATTGTCAGTAATTTAACTCGTCTGCAGGTCCCTCTCGAAACCTGAAAATTAGCAGGAGTCGTCCGATTCAGAGGGACGTGTGGCACTAGATCCAAGGATTCACAGTTTCACGGTTTCACAAATTGGAGGTTTTAGCATGGAGTCATTTTGATATTTTGTAATGGTTGATGGTTGAGCTAAGCTCTCACATTGTAAATCTTTGATGAAGGCTCTGGTTATCTGTTATGTAGTAGGATTTTAGATTTTCTGTTTAATATAAGTCATCTTCTTTCCATCTCTCTATAAAAGCTGTGTTAGAACACTCTGGCATGGAGAATCTAGTTGAGGGTCGTATGTTGTTTTTATGAAGGTTTGATTTCAGTAGTATTGTGATCAGTTTTAATCAGTTCGTTTTGTTATCTTTTTCCCTCTCACACTAAAGAGCTCAGCCATGGATGATCCAGTCGAGTTGTTGTAGCTGCATCGTGATGTATGTTTGATCATTATGTTGTTATGACTGTTTTTCTTAAATATACTTCAATGTCTGAAACTTTGAATCCAAGAGGATCTTTTGTTTGAGTTTTTCCTCCTTAGGTTGTTGGAAGACCTAATGTCCATACCAAACCTATGCATTCTCCTCACCAAGTCTTCCTTCTATTCACCTTTAATCCAACTTACTGACTGAATTTGATCAAGACCTCACTTGCTTGTGCATACCATTCCAGTTTTCTGAGTTAAAGCAATATCATCTTGAGTCTCCTTCCCATTTGACCTCTTTAAAATTATTTGTGACATACAAATTGATGGGTACTAGGCTTACTCTCTCTGCAATCTAAGAGTGACTTCTAGTGCTAACATTTCTGGTTTCATTGTCGAGGACGAAAGTGAAGATATATTCCCTGGGAGAATGACAAAGAGCTTCTGATTTTGAAGGTGCATCAGATATTAGAACCATTGAAGATTACATCTTTCACTTAGTGACTCCACCATCAAAGACTCCACTAGGGAGGATCCCGTTGACAGAAAAATGACCATACTGAAGGGAAAGACGATGTATCAGTCTATGAGTTTTCTTCATGAAGTCTTGTTCTTCTTTATCAGCTCATTTCTCTCATTCCCTTCACATATAAAGAGGATTATGCTCTGCTTTGTATATTCATATGATTATAATCCTTCATTCATTCATCCATCCATGGAAGAAGAAAACATGCCCTCTTCTTGTGTTTTAGATGTTGATCCTGTGTCTTCACCTCATCCTATTCATAAAAGTGAGATTTGTATTGCATCTCCTCTCGAAATTGATCACCCTTGTATCCTTGAGGAGGTTGAAAATAATTCATAGTCTTCTCAAATCTCATTACCCTCTGTTATTCCTGCCGACCCTTGCCATCAACTCATTAATCCTCATGATCAGCCCATTGCTTTTCAAATCAAAATAAAAAATAAGTTGTTTAAACCTTTGAGGTTGCCATATCGCCTTAACCCTTATCCTCTGGATTCCTTTGAGTATATTCCTCAGTTTTCTAGGGAGGATCATGTTACAAATGCGAGGAACTTGGGGGCCTTTGAGAAATTTATTGATCAGTTTGAGATCATTCATGATGATGTTACCATGAGGATGTTCTCACATTGCCTATCTGGAGATGTTGCTGTGTGGTTTAGGTGTCTGGAGGCTGGTTCTATTGGTTCCTGGACCAAGCTATTCCATGCTTTTTTAAAGTGTTGGGGTGAGAAAAAATCCCTTGATCAATATTGGTTTGAGTTTAATGCCTTGAGGAGAGGGGAAGAGGAATCATTGGCTATCTTCAAAAAGAGGTTTTACAACGCTTATCACAATATGCCTGTGGAGATCAGACTCACAGAGACTACTGCCATGGTTTAATATGTGGCTTAGCATTTAGAGCTTGTCCTTCTCTTGAGAGAAAGGAAATATTCATCGTTAAGACATCTGTTTGAAGATGTTGTAGAGATCAAAGAGAACATCAGGGCTAGCAAGTGGGTTAATAGGTAGGCATATCTAAAAATTTTGCATGTACATGAGCAAGAAGGTTGTCAATCTGTTTCAGATTCTGAGCAAGAAGATAGTGAATATGAATCAGATCTGGAACAACAACAAGGAAGTAGGTATGATTCACAGTTGGAATCAGGTTCTTCAACATTTGCATATTTTTCTGTGGGAAGGAATGCATATCAATCTTATGATCAGTTTCCACAACATTTTGAGCATGTAGCAGTGGTTGATTGCATAGCTAACTGTATGTCCTTGGATGATCATAGTTATGATGTTATAAATCCTGTTGCACCTTTATCTTCTGACCATTCTTATGAAGAAGAGACAAAAACTGTTGATTATCAAGAGGTGGTTTCAAAAGAACAAGGAGGGCATTTATTTGCAAACAGAGAGAATTTTACAAAGGATCGGCCTGGTCTTCTAAAGCAACCAGGATTCTGTCACATTATTCATGATCCTGTGGCCATATACATGGAATCATACATTTCATATTTTCTGAAATTTTCAAATTGCATTGCTTCACCAATACTCACATGCGAGTATGGTGTTATGAAAGGTTTCCAAGACCACACTTTAGATCCTTTTCCTTTATTAATTAAGGAAAAGCATCGGGTGGAAATCATCTATCCTAAAATCATAGAAAACACAGAGCAACATGTAAAGGAGGAGCTTAGTGGGCAATTTATCTCCTGTCCAGAACCTGTAATTGAGCAGGTATCACCTGGTATGAGCTAGCCTGCATCATTTCTCCACCCACATGTGCACTCTAAGAACATCACACGATGGGTGAGCCGCAATAAAGGACAGGAGTTAATTTCTTACCAGTTGAGCTCCCCTGATTATAAATTTTGTGACCCTGTGGGATTATATATGGAGCTGTGTTTTCCAAAATCATTAGAGCCTGTAGATTTATTCACCTTATCATCATTTAGGGGTATAGTCAGTGCTTCAAGCCATGTCCTCGTTTTTTTTGTCATACTTCCTTATCCTTTTTTGGATTATCTACAGTAAATAAAAGGATCATATTACCAAACAGTCTGAGTGGCTATGGTGGAAGTTTTATTTCACCTAACGCTTTGTAAAAATCAGTTAGCTTAGGTTTTTGTACATGAATAAGATCTATCAGGAGTAGGTGTATTTGCTTTATGTCTATAAGCAGAATAGTGTGTGGGTCGGCCTAGATTCCTCAGCAGAATGTTTTTTAGCATGACTCCATAACCCAATACTAAGGCATTGAAACTACAAAAAGAGTTCTTAGAACCTCGCAGGGAGGAATCTATCCCCCATGGAGCCTAATGTTAACACATATCCTCGTTCTTCTGCCTCGGCTCCTGCATGTTGACACCCGTGTATTCACAGTCATTGTTTTTTTCACCACAGCCTCCTTCCTAGTCGTCGTCCAGTCAAATTTCATGTCGTTTGTGCCAAATCCTTGTCAGCATCCAACGCAGATCCAAATGGCCAAGAGCGGAGTAAGGTCTTCACGTTTCTAGGTGTCGAGTTGAATCAGGCCTATCCGGACCCTGAGAAAGAAAGTTAATGAAGATGGGGAGTGGTGGTTGAACATCATTTCCCCCATAAATGGAAATCTCAAAAGGACTGTCAGCAAGTTGGCTCATCTGCAGGTCCCTCTTGAAACCCAAAAATCAGTAGGAGTCGTTTGATTTAGAGGGATGTGTGGAACCAGATCCAAGGATTCATGGTTTCACAAATTGGAGGTTTTAGCATGGAGTCATTTTGATATTTTGTAATGGTCAATGGTTGAGCTAAGCTCCTACATTGTAAATCTTTGATGAAAGCTCTGGTTATCTGTTATGTAGTAGGATTTGAGATTTCATGTTTAATATAAGTCAACTTCTTTCCATCTCTTTGTAAAATTTGTGTTAGAACACTCGGGCATGGAGAATCTAGTCGAGGGTCGTATGTTGTTGTTATGAAGGTTTGATTTCAACAGTATTGTGACCAATTTTAATCAGTTCATTTTGTTATCTTTTTCCCTCTCACACTGAAGATCTCAGCCATGGATGATCCAGTGGAGTTGTTGTAGCTACATTGTGATGTATGTTTGATCATTGTGTTGTTATGACTGTGTTTCTTAAATATACTTTAGTGTCTGAAACTTTGAATCCAAGAGGATCTTGTGTTTTATTTTTTCCTCCTAAGGTTGTTGGAAGACCTGATGTCCATAGCAGACCTCTACATTCTCCTCAACAAGGATTCTTTCTATTCACCTTTAATCCAACTTACTGACTGAATTTGATCAAGACCTCACTTGCTTGTGCATACCATTCCATTTTTCTAAGTTAAAGTGATATCATCTTGAGTCTCCTTCCCATTTGACCTCTTTAAAATTATTTGTGACATACAAACTGATGGGTACTGGGCTTACTCTCTCTGCAATCGAAGAGTGACTTCTAGTGCTAACAAGTTCTACCTCAAAAAGTATTACTCATAGGTGGGTCGCCTTGGGTGAATTCTTGTACATACGTATAGTTCTTATACAGTTAGTTTGTTTTGTCTTTTTTGTTTTATGAATGTGTTGTTATTGATGTCATATTTTTTATTGTGGCAGATGTCAATTAAATAAAAGGTGTTCATTGGGTTCGTGGATGGTGCTAGACGACACACTCAGAGGCTTTCTTCTGCAGCTTGGGTGATTTTCACACCTCAAGGTCGGTTTCTATCTTCTGGAGGTATATGTTTACGTGACGCCACAAACAATATCATCGAGTACAACGTAGTAATAGAGTTGCTTTGTGACACTTTTTCGCATGGTATCTCTCACCTCTGGATCTACTTAGATGCACAACTAGTTGTGTACCAGTTAAATGGGGTTTACCACATTTATGATCCTACTCTACACTGAAGGTTCCTTAGGGTACGTCTCTTAGAACATTGCTTTGATTACATTACCTATATCCATGTTCTTAGGAGACTAAATCAAATGAAATATACTCTAGCTAATCAAGTATTAGATTGGCATATTGCACACACATAGAAAGAAGCACACACATACCAATGTACATACATTGTAAAATGTGATCCATAAGACATAAAAGATGTACACACACACACACACACACATATATATATATATCAAAAGTCTCAGAGTACATAGGTGGGCGTAAGCGCCTCAAAAATAATATATCCAGTATACATCGCGGGGCTTATGCCCTAAAAAATATACAAAAGAGTGTCCTCGACACATAAGTGGTCCACCCTAAAATAAGCATGGGGACTATTGGCCCTACCATAGTGAACAACGACGTTTTCCAAATGCTGGAAAAGATGGACCCAGGTCTGTGGCACCCCAACTACATGAGGCTGCATAAATGGCGGGAGATCCTCGATCTCGGCCATAGACACTGTACGAGTGAGAGCGGTGAGGTTCTGATCCACCCGTCTCAACACTCTCTCAGCCTCTCCAGCTGGAGGTCCCCCTATTGTCACTGCTGCTGGTCTGGCAGCTGTGGCTGGTGCTGCCTCTGGTCAAGGATGCCTCGTGGTCCTCAAGAAGTTTGTTGGATGCACTAGTCCCACATCTGTACATAAACAGATACATAGTTGTCAGATACTCTGATTCACATAAAAAATGATATATATAAAAAGAAACAAAAATTAAATAACATTAAAAACAAATGTACCCAACTCACCTCACTCATCTCCACGAGGTACGTGCATGTCCGAGTCCCTGGAAAAGTTGATCCTGGCATAGAGGTAGTCCTCTATCATCGGAATCTCCCATGCCCACCAGTCAAAAAAGGTATCATCGAAGGCCTCTATGGTCATTCCGCCTCCCTGTCATGGAAACAACGTTTCCCATCAACACACTGCTGGGATGGAGGCCACATGCCCCTGTAGTGTCTCTCATGGACTGAGACTAGGTACCCTCTCAAAGAAAAATGAGAACAAAATGGTCCCAAATCCAAAGTTTTTGTTGCTCCACCCACGATACTTGGTGAGATGTCTCTTCATGCAGTCTAGCATGGTTGTGCTCCAGTCAAATAATCGTGCATTCAATCACTGCACTGCACAATGCATGTGTGCCTGGGAGGCCTGATGTAAGGCCACATATCCAGTGATCCGCCCAATGAGTAGAACTATCACCTTCAGTGATAGGTTGATAATATTGTGGATCGACACCTGAGAACCTACTTTCTCAATGCCAACCTCGCAATGTAGTCTGATTAACTCGACAATGTTATGAGGCCCAGGGGGGAAGTACGCAATTTCACTAGTTCCCCTCTCCTCGAGAGGCCAGTCAGAAAGTAAATTTCCTCAATCGTTGGAGTCAACGAATTCCTTTCAAGCATAAACGCCTTAGCGTCGGGGTGCCAGTAATCCACCAAGGCATTCAATAGCCTGGGTTGTGCCCTCATGAATGGACACCAAAAGGAATTCCAAAAACCACATTGTCTCAATGCAGCCGTAGTTGCAGGGTCCTCATCGACCAATATATATATATATGTATTTTTTCTCCCTCTCTCTCCAGTGGACATACATCCTGTCAAATGACAAGTTCATGGAGGAAGTTATATCTTGCTTTTTTATTTTTTCTACCTTTTTGAGGGTGTACACGGGTTGTCTTGGACACAGTCGCATATGCACGTGGGCAGATTGTTTTTTGCTTGCAGGCATACGTGGGTTTTCCTTGCACAACCTGTGTACACGTAGGGCCGCCCTTTTTTAAAGGTGCGTCCCCCACCCAAAACCAAAAGAAATTGAATTTTTTTTTATTGAAATGAAAGAAGGGTTGATTTTTACTTACTTGGTCCGAGCGGAAGTTCATTTCGTCCTCTGAAACTCCCAGAATCAACTCTTTTAGAAAAGGGGTGTTTTTGGCTTTTTAGTTAATTCTCAATTTGTAATGGTGAAAATGAGCTATCAGCTTCTATTTATAGACTTTTTTGGCCCTTTTTGCCACTTTTTTGAACCCTTTTGTCATTTTTTCTGGCTCAAAAATCGTTTAGTATAGTTATTGATTTTCTCATTGGATGTTACAATACACTTTACTTTTGGTTTGGAAAACTTTTCGAGAGACGGGTCACTTTTAAAGATTCTTTGGTAAAAGTTATTTTTCCAACTTTTGCATGTAAGTTAGGACTCCACCTCCACTTGTTGCATCTAGTTGTCTTTTTCGCTTTGACATAGGATCAATCCCACCGAACTACGACACATAACTATCATTGTTTCTTTAGAAGTGTTGTAATTAGGTGGTAGAGCCTACTTTTACCTGGATTCCCTAGGTGGATCCTGGTTGCATTTTGGTGTCCATGTTGTCGCCAATGACTTTAGGCTGAAGATTCCTTGTTAGCATTGTCATGTTCATGATATTGAGCCTCATATGTCCAATGTTCTATCACTCTTGGCCTCAACCTCGAGACTCCCAAGAAAATGAGTCTTCTTTTAAGCCCTTTTCAGACTCTTTAAACATGAAAAGATTGTCAAGCGATCTTGTTTCCCTTCACGCTCACCAAATTCAAATTTGAAGGCATGTCCATTTCGCAGTAGTTTACCCCTTTTTCAGTCCTGATGGTCAATTGTATGAACAAAGGTATACTCTAGGAATTTTGGTTCACTAGAAGAGTATTCTCATGTATAAGTTTACCCCTTATTCAGGCCTAAGGGACTAAATTTACGAAATAGGAACCCCCACGGAGTCCATAGTTAAGCTCTTTTCAGACTCCCTCAAATTGAAAATATTTTCAAGTGACCTAGTTCCTTCACACTTGTTAATTGGTCCAAAAGAACATACTATACGAAGTCCATAGTTAATCTCTTTTCAGACTCCTTAAAATTGAAAAGATCGTCGAGTGACCTTGTTCTTTCACACTCGTTAAATTGGTCCAGGAAAACATCTACTGGCATGATTTTACCCTTTTTCTGGCATGTAGATTAAGGAGGAAAAAGGTACACCTCGAGAGATTCGTCTCGCTGGGAGAGTTCTCCTAAGTAGATTTTATACTTTTCGGGCTAAGGAGACTAAATCTATAAAAAGGTTGCGAGTCCATATTTAAGCTCTTTCCAGACTCCTTAAAATTGAAAAGATTGTTGAGTGATCTTGTCTGTGTCACACTCGTTAAAATGGTTCTAAATAGACGTCTTTCCGGTGCTAGTTTATCCCTTTTTTGAGCCGACTAGACTATCTTAAAAAAAGGTACCCCAGTAGAGTGTTCTTTTCTATTTTTTTAGACTCTCTAAAAATGAAAAACCATTGAGCTTACCTTCTCTAGGCTCATAAAAATACATTGAAGGGGGTTTCATCGTGTCCTGCTAATCGCATTTGCATCTCTGCATTTTTGGCCTAATGTCGGCTCCATTTTTCTCTCAACTGAACCTTTGAAGCATGCATTACATGCAAGCCTTGTAGCACTTTGCCTTTGGAGGAATTTTCCTGAGTGTCCTTTTCCTGCACATGTCTCCTTTCTATGAGCATTAATGTGTTCCTTACGCTTGGAACTAGTATGCTTGCGACACTCATTCCTCCTTTGTAATGTAGCATTCTTTTATTCTTTTTCAAGCTCGTCAAAATATTGAAAAAGACAAAAAAATCAAATATACCCCAAAAAGAGGACAGGAAAAGTATTTTCTTTCTATGGAAGCACAATGAGTTTCCCTTGAACAAAGCACATCCTTTCGTTTTTCATCAAGCATTGGGATTTAATATGACCTTAAGAAGTTTTTCTCGCTACATAGATTTGTGTCCTCCTCTGTTTAGTTATCCTTCCAAACACATGGAGAGTTTGCGTTGTGTCTTGCATCGTGAACTTATGTCAATGTCATGTTGCCTGAGTCTGATCATCAGTCATGCTATTGTCCAAGGGAATTTTTACCCAACCTGAGTCAGCCTTTCTACAGTTTGTCTCTTATCCTCATGCCCAGCCATCCTGAAATTCCAATCAATTCCTTGTTCAAAATCATTGAAGTTCCCTTCCTGATCATCGAGATCCTCTTGTATGTTCCCCAACGAGTCGTCGAAGACCTCTGGGTAGTGAAGTTGTACACTCACATTACACTCCTACCCTATTTTTTAAGATCTTGAAGTTGTTTCTCGAGCTCTAAAGGCCTCATCTCCAGCCATTAGGTGTCATTCGCTTCTTGAAGATGGATACTATACTTGTATATCTTTGATTTTGTGATGTATATCCACTATGTATTTCTCACGGCTACACTTTATATAGTTATATGACATGGATCTACAGTGTATTTGATTGGAATCCATGATTTATTTCATCTCGATCATGGGTATGCCCGCCTCAGTGAGACAATTGTTATTTTGCAGATAGCACCTCTCGAACTCTGGTCTCGGGCTCACTCGCTTCGTACATTGGTGAAGATTTTGTAATGTATTTCAGCCATTAGATGCTCTTATGACCTCACACATTAGGGGGCATCTGTTATAACCCTAAATATCACCATACATGCATACCTAGCATTTGGCCCTCTCACATACAAATTTTTCCAAGCCATCATTGGACAACTCTTCTTAAAAACACTATTTTTGAAGATGTACACACCCTGCTCCACTACTTCCCACATACACATGCTTGCTGCACCACTATAGCTTGCATACATATGCTCGTTGCACCATTACAGCCCGCGTATTCCCACAAAATTTTCAAAAAATAAAAATTTGCAAGGAATTCATTGAGATCATGGGCTATTGGGTAGTTTTCCAACTATCCCACCACCTATAGCCTGTCACCCAATCGAATAACCATCCTTTTGTCATATAAAAGAAGGTGTTGGGGTATCATTCCAAAGATAATCATAAGAATAGTGAAACTCTGCCCGTTTCACATCCCCTCCTTGCCCCAAGAATTGCATCCACCTTGTGAGATTTGCATCAGAATTTCCCATTCTAGCCCTTTTTCCTCAATCATAAGCATGTGCCATTTCCTTAGAAGAAGTGTGAGAGGAGAAAGATATGTGGAAGCGTAGTTGGAGCTTGGTAAAGAGGAGCCCAGACCAGGTTCGCAAAGCAGTCATCGATCTCATTGTAAGTAAACTTTGTGATTCTAATAAAAGGAATACCTTGTCTGTCCCGCCATATGATGCTTTCAATCTTTATGTTTGATCTATGTTTTATTATGACATCTAACCCACTAATTCATGTATGAGATGCATGTTCATAGTTCCTTGTTTGTCTATTTGTGAATGCAGGTCAGCCTTGGGAGGAGACTTGTAGTCGAGGAGCAATCAAACGTGAAAGGATCGACACTGGACGTGGAGTTTAAGGTAGAGTTATTGAATATTTTTACTTTGTATTTCATGCATGAATGTGGGGTGTAGTTGGGATAGAAAAAGTATTCCTTTTATTAGAATCACAAATTTTACTTGCAATGAGATTGGTGACTGCTTTGCGAACCTGGTCCGGGCTCCTCTTTACCAAGCTCCAACTGTGCTTCCATGTATCTTTCTCCTCTCACACTTCTTCTAAAGAAATTTCATAGGTTTATGATTGAGGAAAAAGGGATAGAATGGGAAATTTTGATGCAAATCTCACAAGGTGGCTCCAATTCTTGGGGCAAGGAGGGGATGTGAAACGGGAAGAGTTTCACTGTTCTTATGCTTATCTTTGGAATGAGACCCCAACACCTCATTTTGTATGAGAAAAAGATGGTTATTCGGTTGGGTGATGGGATATAGGCAGTGGGACAGTTGGAAAACTACCCAATAGCCCGTAATCTCAACGAATTCCTTGCATCTTTTTTATTTTTTGCAAATTTTGTTGGAATACGTGGGCTATAATGGTGCATCTAGTGTACGTATGTGAGTTATAGTGGTGTAACAAGCGTGTGTATGTGGGAAGTAGTGGAGTAGGGTGCATATATCTTCAAAAATAGTGTTTTTAAGAAGAGTTGTCCAGCGATGGCTTGGAAAAATTTGTATGTGAGAGAGCCATATGCCAAGTATGCATGTATGGTGAAATTTAGGGTTATAACAATACCATCCCAAAAAAAAAAATGTTTGACCCGATCATAGGTTTTGGTAAACCATGAGTGCCTAGTGGTGGGTGTAGCATGAAGCTCAGAAAGTACCGTGGATTTAAGTTTTGACTGTTTACTTAAATACAAACAGCCTTTGTATCGAAGCTCGTCATTGATCCAAGAGTACCCTAGGGAGATTGGAGATTTGGCCTGCAATTGTTGTATCAGATGCGAAATTTTGGGATCATGTATCCATTCCTAGAGAACAACTTGGAGCCAATCTAGTACAATAAAGGAAAGAGAAAAAAGGGACCCTTCATCTTCATATTTTTTGGAAAGTGCATCAACAAACACATTTTCTTTGCCTTTATTGTAAATGATCTCATAATCATATCCAAATATCTTAGTGACCCATTTTTTTTTCTCTGGGGAGGAAAGGCGTTGTTATAGAAAATAATTGAGGCTTTGATGATTTGTCTTAATTTGGAAATGTTGCCCCAATAGATAAGGGCATAAAAGATCCACAACATGCAGAATAGCCAACATTTCGTTTCATAGATTGATTTTTCCAATTGTCGCTCTGAGAGTTGTTTGTTGGTAAAGGCCAAAGACCGACCTCTTGCATAAGGACTGTGCCAATTCCTTTCCCGAAAGCATCACATTCTAGGACAAAGGTCTTTGTGAAATCAGGAAGGGCCAGGACTGGAGTGGTGCACATGGCCATCTTCAAGGTTTGAAAATCCTGAGCAACTGCTCGAGTCCAAGTGAAAGAATTATTTTTAAGGAGAGCAGTGAGAGGTGTCGCAATCTTTCCATAATTCTTAACAACTTGTGATAATAACCTGTTAAACCCAGAAATCCACGCAAGATTTTTAGAGTCTTTGGGTGAGGACAATATTCCATAGCTTCAATCGTTTTAGGATCCACCCTAACACCGACCTTTCCAATAAGATGACCCAAGTACTAGACTTATGAGGCGCCAAAAGCACATTTAGATTGTTTGAGGAAAAGTTGGTGCTGAGAGAGTAGATGGAGAACTCGATCCACATGAGAAAGATGGGTTGTCCAGATTTTAATATAGATGAGGATATCATCAAATAAAACTAAGACAAAATGACAGAGAAAAGGATGAAAGACATGATTCATGAGGCTTTGGAAAGTGGAGGGAGCATTACACAAGCCAAAGGGAATGACCAAAAACTCATAGTGGCCCTCATGAGTTCAAAATGCAGTCTTAGGAATGTTTTCCTCGTTCATACGGATCTGGTCATAGCCAGAACGAAGATCAAGTTTAGTAAAGAATTAGGCGCCACTCAATTCATCCAAGAGGTCATCAATGACAGGAATGGGAAATTTTTCCTTAATGGTAAGTTTGTTGAGGGCACGGAAGTTAGGACACATGTGCCAAGAACATTCTTTCTTAAGGACCATGACCACAAGAGAAGAGTAGGGGCTTGTACTAGGGTGGATAACACCTGCATTGAGCAATTCTTGAACAAATTTCTCAATTTCATTTTTTTGGGAAAAGGGATGATGATAGGGATGGATATTGGGAGGAAGGCTTCATGGGAAAAGGGGAATGGAATGATCATGAACACCACAGGAAGGAGGGATTCCCTAGGGAGTGGAAAAAAACACTTGATGTTTAGAGAGGATAGATTGGAGGTCCTGCGACACAGAGGGTGTATCAGTGGCTTGTATGGCACGGAGTTGGGAAATAATGCCAGAATGACATTTTTTGAGCAAATTTTCCATGCGATGGGAACTGATGTTCTCCAAGGAACTATCGGTGATGCCTTGGAACCTATATTTTTGGCCCTCCTTGTCGAATTACATGGTTAATTCCTTAAAATCCATGAGAATGGGACCCAAAGTCCTTAGCCATTCTACACCCAGCAGAATGTCACACCGCCCATGTCGATAGAAAACATATGATATTTCATGTGGTACTCACCAATTTGGAGATGCACGTTTTCACAACGCCCTCCACATTTCATGGACCCGCCATTGGAAATCATGATTTGAAAATTATTGAGGACACAAATATAGAAATTAGTTTCTTGGGCAATGCAACAATGAATAAAATTATGGGTGCTGCCACTATCAACAAGAATGATGACCTTCCTATGCTTAATGTAACCAATTTTCTTGAGGGTTTGGGAGCAGAGAAGTTAGTGAGAGAATTTAGGGAAATGGCATGTTCTACTTTGGGAGGGTCTGAGGGAGGGGTCATGTAAGTGGGTTTAGGTGACACGTGTTGGTTTTATGAGTGGAGGTCAAATGGACAAAACTCAGTACAAGAATGATTTTAGTCATAGAAACTGGACAAGCAATGCACAATGAAGTGACATCCTCATTAACTTCAGTCAGTGATTTGAGTTTAAGTGTGAGTAGAAGGAAGACTTAGTGATAGAGGTGAACAAGACTGCTATGAGCATCCGACCTTCAAGCAGCTTGGTGAAGAAAAAATCAGGCTCAAGAGAACTCTTAAACTCAAGTTTCAGACACTGAAATATGTCACAACAACATAATAATCAAACCTACATCACCATGCAACTACAAAAACTCGACTGGATCATCCATTCCCGAGTCTTTCAGCGTAAGGGGAGATAAAATAACAAATAAACTAACTAAAACTTGTCACAACAATACTGTAATCAAACCTACATTATGATAGAACCACAACCCTCAACTAGATCCTCCATGCCCGAGTGTTTCATCACAGTTTAAATAAAAAGATGAAATAAGTTGGCTTCTATTAATGTGAAAGTCTCAAATATAATACATAACTAGAGAACAGTTCTGGCATCAAAATACATAGTAGGGATCTCTGCTCAACCATCCGACGACCTTAAAAAAATCTTGAACTGATATATTTATACTCAGATCAGTCAACAACTACCAGGGGTGTGATATGGCCATTCCATTCAAAGCCTTTTGCCTGTGCCTTCTTCTGTCAGACTGTGCATGTATCCTCCTATTAGATGCAAATTCAATTCAACATGGGCCTCTAGGAAAACTTGTCCACTATGGTACCTTGGGCTGACAGCTTTGTCTCCATGGCCAGACCCTCCACGCCTTCTATTTATGGAGTGAGTCGAGGTTTCAACCACCACTCCTTTTTAACTAACTGATCCTTCATCAGGACCAGGATGAGGCTTATTGCCTAGGGGCCTGCCACGCATTGCTTTTGTATTTGATGATATATGAGCATGTGATTATAGGGCCATCAAAGGTGGTTTGTATTCACACCGCTTTTGAGCCTGCAATCCACCACATGCTGCCACGTAGCTCTTTTGTTATACCATGGTTTCAATAGCGGGACCACTCATGAATTTTATCGTTCGAGCATGTTGCATCCCCACAATGAAATGTGGTCATTGATTTGGTCACGATCTGTGATCTGGACGCTCCTACTAAATTTAGCACCACCACTAAATTTTATCCACCTGCCAACTTTAGGATCATTCTAACCATGCTAGGAGATGGTGCTAATTTTGGCGTTGAACAAGAACCCTCCCTGGAGGATGATATGAAGTCACTATGTTGACGTGTCATGAAAAGAGAAGTGACACATGTCACCTGGAAACAAGCAGATGATATGCTGAAAGGTGCCTAGACTAAGTACCACGTGTCATCACTAGATGGATGCCAAGTGTCATGACTAACGAGAGTGCCACATATCCAAACTGATGGTTTCCACATACTTTGGCACTTCAGAGCTCAGGGGTGGTATGCATGTAGAGATGGAGCTCCGAAGTGAACGATGACCGTCAATCTAGGGAGGACACGCAATAGGGAGCTAACTCCGGGAGAAAACATTCTGGATGAAAACAAGAGCAAGGAGGCTGAAAATCTCGAAGCCCAGAGTCCTGAAGAAAACTACCACCATTACATTTGGATGGACATGCGACAACAATCTGTGGAATTCAAGAGAAAATGATCTGGATGAAAGCAAGAGGGCAGGAGCTAAAACTCCCGAAGTCTGGATTCCCGAAGTAAATATTGATTGTCCGATATACAACTCGAGAGCTTCTGCCTAGCCACTAATCCTCGTGTAATTATGACAAGTTGAATACACGGGAGCCGTTGATCTGATCACGATCTATGATCTAGGAAAGCCTCACTTTGTTTCCATGTGCCACTCTTGGATGGACCCTGCTTCTTGCTACGAATATCAACGACTCACAATTAATTCGGGAGTTCGGTCTTTAGGCCTTTTCAGTGCATAGCTCTTACAATCCTCCGAAGTTTTGAATTTTTGATGTGTGAGATATGGCGACGCGTGTCCTCTTGATTTGGATGACTAAGATTTATTTTGGGAGTTAGATCTTCGGCTCTTCGGGTATTTTCAACCCACAACTCTTACAATACTCTGAATTAAATATTCTAAAGTGAGGGATATGTTTCCACATGTCCTTAACCTTCAATGGCTCATATTTACTTTGGGACTTCAACTCCTCTATCTAGTCGCTAATCCTTGCGCTACTTTAAAATATTGAACGCCTGAGAGCTACTGATATGAACTATTCATGGGATATTCGTCGTTGAAAATAAATCATGTCTGCTTGCTTTCGTTTCAAGCCCGAAATGGACTATTCTAAATGCTATGCTTTGTGCTCATGGTTGTTAACTGTACAAACAAAGGACTTGGATGACTTGATGTGAGCTCAATCAATAGAAAATAATATGGTGGGTAATTTTGACCAAAGATCATGATATGTTTTCATCCTTTAAATAAAATAGAAAACCCCTGAGCCGAGAATTAGTCAAGCAAGATAATAAGGAAAACTAGATCATTGATTAGAAAGGGAAATTGACTTTATCAAATGGAAGGGAAAAAAATTCTAGGAATAGTGTGTGGAAAAGGGGGAGATGGAGCAGGGGTGCAGACTTGGGTATTCACAACAAACACATATGACTCCTGACAACTTTATGTATAACATTATGGCTCCACAAGGGATGGTAGGCTCCCTGCGAGTTGCCAAGAACATGCAGTTTCAGTGCGTTAGCCTTCGGGTCATGGAGTCTCTTATTCAAAATAGAAATAAATAGGAAGTGGTAATTACAATGGTGGAAATCCGATCACGGCTTCAACAAAATACTTTTTCAAAAATTTCCCATTGACAGGGCCACCAAAAACTTTGGAATCCTCTAAGTTCTGCAATTTATAAGTGTTGTTTGGAAATACCTCAGAAATCTTGAAGGGACCAATCCATAAGGCTTCGAATTTACCATGTTTGCCTTTGTCTTGCTTGGAGGCATCCCACTTGAGAACCAGATCCCCCAATTGAAAATATTCCTTGCTTTCCCTCTTGTCAAAGGTTTGTTTTATTTTATGTTGATGATCTTGTACTTTGTCAAGCAACCGCTCCCTGGTATGTTGTACTTCTACCAGCTGCAGTATCCTCCTGACCATATCGTTAGGTTCTCCTTGGTAGTCCTGGAGGAATTTTTCCATAGGCAAGGCAAGTTGGGCAGGAAAAATAGCCTCAACCCCATACACAATATGAAACGGGGAAATGCCAAGTGACATTTTGGTTGTAACTCTGTCAGCCCATAATGCAAATTTTAGATTTGAGTCCCAGGCTTTCTTGTTGTCTTCTAACAATTTCTTAATGATTTTTATGAGGATTTTGTGAGAGGAGTCTACCAAACCATTTTCCTGAGGGTAGTAGGGATTATAATGGACTAGTGTAATCCCATACTTCTCACAGAACTTGGTTAGTGGTTCAGCTTTGAAAGAGGCAACATTGTCTGTAACAATCCTGCTTGGACAGCCAAATCTGGACATGATATCTTCAAGGAAGATTATGATTACTTTGTGGGAGGCACTCCTTGTAGGGATGGCTTCTATCCATTTGGTGAAATAATCAGTGGCAGTCAAAATCCACCTGTGCTCACCACTTGAGGCTGGGTGGATCTCTCCAATGAAGTCGAGACCCCACTGCTGAAAAGGTCTGGAAACCATTATAGGTTTCAAAGGAAAATATTTGAGCTACTGCTTTCCAACAAAATTTTGACACTTGACACAAGCTCTAATATTTTCACAAACATCAGTAAAAAGGCTGGGCTAGAAATACCCAGCTCTGAGGATTTTATAAGCTTTGATCCTCCAATAATGATGTCCCCCACATGAGCTATCATGAAAATCAATCATAGTTCTTTGGGCCTCCTGTGGGTCTAGACATCCTAACAGAACTCCCAGAGGATCCTTCCAGTACAAAACGTTATCAATGAGACAATATTTGATTACTTTGAGTTTCAAATCTCTCACCTTTCTTTTGTGCAAACCATCAGAAGGCCTCAACTTCTGCAGAAAATATATGATGTCTTTATACCAGATGCATTCTGCCAGGTTGAGGCTGACATGAGAGCCTTCATCAACAATCTCATCTTGTTTATTTTCTGAGTCTATGTTCATGAAATCAACCTCCAAATACCTGCAATTTGATTTAGCCAGCAACCTGGCTAAACCTTGGCCTTTCACCAACTTAGTGGGATTTATTTCCAGGTTGAACTCCAGAATTTTGGCAATCCATTTTCTTCTCTTCCCATATATATCAGGCTGGATCAATATCTCCTTTACTGAGGCCGAGGGGACATATGCAATAATATTTGAATGCAGAACATAGATTATGAAATCCTTGAGGTCTTTGACCAAAGTATATGCCTACTTCTCCATGATATCATACTTCATTTATGTATCCCTCAATGCTCTGCTGGAAAAGGAAATAGGTTTCTCTAACCCCTCTGCATTTTTCTGTAGAAAAACAACAACCAATGTATCAAATGTGGCAAAAGAAAATATCATAAATTACTTATAATAGTCGGGGATGATGAGCACAGGTGCTTCAGTCAAAGCCCTCTTGATTTGGTTGAAAGAATTTCTGGACTCAGTAGTCCATTTCACTTTGTTCCCCTTTATACGCATGGATGTAATGTGTTTAACCACCTCAACAAAATTTGAAATGAACCTCCTTAGAAAGTTGATTTTACCCAAGAAAGACTGAACCTCTTTCTTAGATCTAGGAAAAGATAAGTCCTGGATGACCCCTACTCTGTTTGGATCAATTCTTACTCCTTCTGATGACACAATATGCCCCAATAATTTTCCCTCCTTCATAGCAAACAAATATTTCTTAGGATTGAGGGAGAGCCCAAACCTTTTGCACTTTAGGAAGACTCTCCTTAGATGGTGACAATGGTCTTTATCAGACCTTGAGAATATTGTAATGTCATCTAGATAGATGACTACAAATTTGTCCCTTTCCTTAATGAAGCCAATGTCCATGGCTCACTGGAAGATTTCTCCTGCATACATCAATCCAAAGGGTATTTTAGCATACATGAACATGCCCCAAGGAGTAGTGAAAAGTTGTCTTCTCTCTATCTTCAAGCAGGACAAAGATTTGATTGTAGGCAGAGAAGCCATCAATCATAGACATCCTAGATGAACCATTCACTCTCTGCAAAATGTGCTCCATCTTTGGCAAGGGGTAGTTATCTTTTTTGGATCTTCTGTTCAAATTTCTAAAATCGACACACAACCCGATTTCCCCATTTTTCTTCCTCACAGGCACCAGATTAGCCACCCATTCTGAATATCTCAAAGGAATGATGATTTGGTCATCCAACAACTTCTTTACTTCCCTTTCCATAATAGGAAACAACATGTGGTTTATCTGTCTAAGTTTCTTCCTGAAAGGTTTGGTCTCTTCTTTCAAAAGGATTCTGTGTTCCATTATGTTGGTATCATATGTTCTTAAGTCTTCATATTTCCAAGCAAAAACATCAGCAAATTCCCTCAAAATATTGACATACTCAACCCTTTGCTCCTTTGATAGACTGTTAGAAAATTTGACATACTTGGGATCCTCCTCTATTCCTAAATTGCATTCAGTCACATCAGCCTCCTCAGTTACACCTTTAACCTTTACAACAACATCATTTTTGTCAAACAATCTCTCCAAGGGGACAAGTCCGTTTGGAATATGGTTACACGGCAACTGAACAATATGATGGTCAACAATTTTATTCAGAAAAGAATCAACATTAGGTATTTCTTCAGTATCTTGATCTTGATCAATATGGAAATCAAAAAAATCATCTTTAGCTTCAAGAAATCTTTTCATTTCAAGATCATCCTCAAAAACCTTCCAATGTTTAACATTGTCGGGGATAGAGGGTATGTATTTTACTTCCACCTCATACTTGAGCTTTGGGGGAAAAGGGACCCTGGAATTACTTGCTGAGACAACCAAGGAATCCTCCATAGAGTTCTCCTCTCTTGGAACAAATGAGATATTAAAATCCAAGAAGAAACTATAAACAAGATCCCAGACTTCATTTTTTTTGTCCCTTAGCCTAGGGTGCTTAGCTTGATACAAAGTTCTAACCTGATGGATAATTAACTCAACATCTCCAAACACTGCTAGCTCCTCAATATCCATGTCTTTAGCAGTTCTCAAACCCAAAAAAGAGCCTCATATTTTTCCACATTGTTTGTTGTTTCAAATTCAAGCTTAAAAGACAGAGATATGGTCTCTTGGGTAGGGGAAATGAAAACTACCCTAGCCCCAACACTTTCCCTGGAAGAGGATCCATCAAAAAACATTTTCCAAACAGAGATATTGGAAGGAGGCTCTTCACAAGAGGTGATGGGCTGATTTCTGATTTCAATAGGTGCTTGGGGGCCATCAATGAGTTGTAACATACTAGTTCCTAGATCAGTGTCTACTTCAAAAATGGGGTGGTTGGTCGGGTTTGCTTCATCACTGATAATGTAAGGAATTTTTGCTACCCTATAAATTCTTCTATGCTCTCCCCCAAATATAGGGATAGTGGCATATGAAATATCCATCTACAAGGTGTCCTGCAGTATTTTAATCCAAGATCTAGGCAAGAGCATCCCAAACATACAGGGGACATCAACAACCAAAATATCCATGACCACACTTTTCATTGGCAACTGAAACAAGGAAACAACCAAGTCTTTGATAAACTTAAGGAACTTCACCTTCTTGGAATAAAATGAATACAGGTCATGGTAATTTTTTGTAACCTCCAAACCGAGCTCCTCCATGACAATATTAGGCATGAGATTGTGAGATGCCCTCGAATCCATCAAGCAGTTGTGAAACACCTTATCACAGATGTTCAATGAGGTATAGAAAGGAGGGGAGGAGTCATATATATCCTCCACCAAAGGTCCCAGTATGACAGTAGGCTTCTCATCTTGGAGGTTGATTGAATCCGTGGAATAAGATGAAGGCTCGAGCTACAACACTTTGGAGAGGTACCTTTTGAAATCCTCATGCTTAACTAGCTCCAAGAAAGGTATAGGGATCTTAATATTTTGAATCTCCTTCTCAAAGATAAACGAGGAGAGAGGCTTCATAATCTCCTTCGCTTATGGGATAGGACCTTTAACCACTATCTAGAGGTTTCGTGCCTATTTTTCTTTGCTGCTAGTTGTCACATCCTTAGCAGGATTCACTGTTCCAGTAGGTTGATCAGGAATGTCGGGATTTCCCTCTTTTTTCTTGGACCTGAGGTTGTATCTATTTGGATTTCCACTGGTCCTTTCCCCTTTTCTTAGCTCATTTATTTGGCTGCCTATGAGAGCCTCTTCATATGCAGATTGAGTTAAATGAAGGGATGAAGAGGTGTCACCAAGACAATGGATTTCTGGATCTGCATATTCTTCCTCTCCTTCTTCATCAGTAACAAGGTTAGTTTGGAGAGGATCTTGTATTTTCTGATCATCCCTATCAAAGTTTCTTTGATATCTTTGGATGATCTGAGGGGCATTAGTGGGTCTTCTAAAATTACCCTTTTTATTAGTGTTCTGGGTATTCCTATAGCTCTTCTTTCCCTCAAATTTTAGTTTCTCCATTTTTACAGACAGTGATTTTACTAGTTTTGTCAACTCATCCACTTGAGGGTGGGTAGGAGAGGAACCAGAGGTTGAAGCTTCATACCTACCTTTTCTTCTATCTCTATCAGCCTTACTCCTAATTTTGTCAATTGCCAATATATTGAACTCTACCTCAAGGGTTGCATCTTGCATATGATCGAAGGAGGTATCTCTTCTTTCTCCCAGCAAGAGGCAAAAATCAGGGTCAAAATAACTAGCATAAGTGATCTTGGCAAAGGTTTCAGTAGGCTTAATATCAATGGGGATCTTATTGTACATTTTATTAAATCTCTTGGAGAAGTCTGAGACAGATTCCCCCTCTTCTCTCTTAAGTGACCCAAACTCTGTAATATAATAAAGGAAATCTTTTTTATCCCCCCAATGTCTTAAAAATGCATCATCTAGAGCTTCAATCCCATCAATAGATCCATGAGTCAAACCCCTGAACCATTTTCTAGCCTCGCCATCAAGGATTTGTACAAAAACTCTCATCCAGCCATCCTCATTTTCAATATTAAGATTGTTTTCATAACTGTAAAAGGTTGAAAGGTGTTCTTCTGCAGTTATGTCTTCCTTCCTTGTAAAATTGGGCATGTACTTGAGGTAATATCCAACTGGGAGGGAATTCATAGGCTGAGGTAAAATGAGAGGGGAATAACTAGCAACCACTATAGAATCCATTTTGTTTCTAAGAGGATTAGCACCCGCCATTGGGATGTGAACTGTAGGAGAACTAGGGGGAGATGGAGTTTGGACAGGTGAGATTGGAGTTGTGTTTCTAGGGGAGAATGGAAACGGTTGAGTGTTGGAAAAGAATAATATAGGGTTCAAAGGAAAATAAGTTTCCCCCTCTTTGGACACAACATCTTTAATAGGGGGAGGAATAGGAAAACCCACAATGGGAAAATATTCTAAGCTCCTGGGTCTACACCACTTTACAATATCAGGGGAAACAGGACTGTCAAAACTTTCTTCCAAATGAGATATAGAAGGGGAGAATTCAACAAGAAAACTTCCAAAATTTAAACTTCTAGAAACTCCAACATATGGTATAATAGGAGAATCAGATGCAACTATTAGAGTTTTAAAAGAAGAAGTTTGTAAATTACCATAATCACCTGGCACAACAGTTGAAAACCCTTCTTGAGAGGTCTTTCCTTTCTTGATAATATTTTCTAGGTCAGCTTTAGGTGTAACCAGAGGCATCTGTGGAGTAGACCTCGTGTGTTTTCTTTGGGATCCACAACTGAAATAATGGAGTCGCCAGGTGAAAGATGCAATCTTCAAGGTACTGATTTTTCATGCACCTTTAGAATCAGAACTTCTTTTTTGTTCAATCCTAGGGAAATGTCTTCAATTCGTTCCCCGACAACAACTCTAAGAATGTTAGCACTGAGAGTCACCCTCAGATTGCAAGAGGATAATCCTAGTACCCATCAGAATTTTTTTTGGTTGTTGGTTTTATGAGTGGAGGTCAAATGGAAAAAAAACATTACAATAATGATTTTATTCATAGAAACTGGACAAGCAATGCACAGGGAAGTGAGGTACTCATTAACTTCAGTCAGTGATTTGAGTTTAATTGTGAGTAGAAGGAAGACTTAGTGAGAGAGGTGAACAAGACTGCTATGAGCATCTAGCCTTCAAGCAGCTTGGTGAAGAAAAAATCAGGATCAAGAGCACTCTTAAACTCAGGTTTCAGACACTAAAATATGTCACAGAAGCATAATAATCAAACCTACATCACCATGCATCGACTGGATCCTCCATGCCCGAGTCTTTCAGTGTAAGGGGAGATAAAATAACAAAGAAGCTGACTAAAACTAGTCACAACAATATTGTAATCAAACCTACATTACAATAGAACCACAACCCTCAACTGGATCCTCCATGCTCGAGTGTTTCAACACAGTTTAAACAAAGAGATGAAAGAATTTGACTTCTATTAATGTGAAAGTCTCAAATTTGATACATAACCAGAGAACAATTCTAGCATCAAAATTACACAGTAGAGAGTTCTGCTCAACCATCTGATGACCTTAACAAAATCTTGAACTGATCTATTTATACTCAGATCAGTCGACAATTACCAAGGGTGTGATCTAGCCGTTCCATTCAAAGCCTTCTATCTGTGCCTTCTTCTGTCAGACTGTGCATGTATCCTCCTGTCAGACACAAATTCAACTTAGCATGGACCTATAGGAAAACTCGTCCACCGTGGTACCTCGGGTTGACAACTCTGTCTCCACGACGAGACCCTCCACGCCTTCTATTTATGGAGTGAGTCGAGGTTTCAACCACCACTCCTTTTTCATTAACTGATCCTTCATCGGGACCTAGATGAGGCTTAATGCCTAGGGGGATACCACACACTTCTTTCAGATTTGATTCTATATGAGCATGTGATTGTGAGGTTGTCAAAGGCGGTTTGGATTCACACCATTTTTGAGCCCACAATCCACCACCTGTCGCCATGTAGCTCTTTCTCTATACCATGGTTTCAATTACAGGACCGCTCAGGAATTTTATCATTCGAGCATGTTGCGTCCCTGCAATGAAACATGGTCATTGATCTAGTCACAATCTGTGATCTAGATGCTCCTGCTGAATTTAGCGCCACCGCTAAATTTTATCCACCTACCAACTTTAGGATCATTCTAATCGCACTGGGAGATGGTGCTAATTTTGTCACTAAACAAGAACCCTCCTCGGAGGATGATATGACATGGTGTTTTGGCATCACTATGATGACGTGTCGTGAAAAGAGAGGTGACATGTGTCACTTGGAAACAAGCGGATGATATGCCCAAAGGTTCCTGGATTGAGTGCCACGTTTCATCGCCAGATGGATGCCAGGTGTCATGATTGACGAGAGTGCCACATATCTGAACTGATGATTGCCACATACTTTGTCACTTCATAGCTCAGGGGCGATATGCATGTAGAGTTGGAGCTCCAAATTGAATGATGACTGTCTATCTGGGGAGGACACGTGGTAGGGATCTGTTAACTCCGGGAGAAAACATTATGGATGAAAATGGGAGCGAGGAGGATGAAACTCTTGAATCTCGGAGTCCCGAAGCAAACTACCATCGTTATATTTGGATGGACACGCGAAAGAGATCGATGGGCTTCGAGAGAAAATGATCTGGATGAAAGCGAGAGGGGAGGAGCTAAAACTCCCGAAGTTCGGATTCCTAAAGTAAATATTGATCATTTGATGGAGAAGGACGCATGGCACTTGATATGCAACACTGGGGCTTCTAGCTAGCCACTAATCCTTGTGTAATTTTGACATGTTGAATACATGCGAGCCGTTGAACTTATATTATCTACGATCTAGGAAAGACCCACTTTGTTGCTACGCACCGCTCTTGGATGGACCCTGCTTTTTGCTGTGAAGATCAATGGTTCCCAATTACTTCGGGAGTTCGGGATTTGGGCCTTTTCAGTCCATATCTCTTACAATCCTCTGAAGTGGTGAATTTCCAAAGTGTGAGATCTGAAAACATGTGTCCTCTTGATTTGGACGACCGAGATTTATTTCAAGAGTTTGGGCTTCGTCTCTTCGGGGATTTTCAATGCACAACTCTTAAAATCCTCCGAAGTAAATCTTTCGAAGTGAGGAATCTGTTTCCACGTGTCCTAAACCTTTAATGGCTCAGATTTACTCTGGGACTTCGGCTCCTCTATCTAGTCACTAATCCTTGCACTAATTTTTAATCCTGAATGCTCGAGAGCTGCTAATATAAACTATTCAAGGGATCTCCACCATTGAAAATCGAGCCTATCTTCTTTCTTGTGTTTCAAGCCTGAAATGGAATGTTATGAATGTCGTGCTTTGTGCTCATGGTTGTTAACTATACAAACAAAGGACTTGGACGACCCAATGTGAGCTCAATCAATAACAAATAATATGATGGGTAATGTGGACCAAATATCACGATATGTGTTCATCCTTTAAATAAAATAGAAAACCCTTGAGTTGAGAATTAGTTAAGAAAGATACTAAGGAAAACTAGATCATTGATGAGAAAGGGAAATTGACTTTATCAACCAGAAGGGAAAAATCCTAGGAATGGTGTGCAAAAAAGGGGGAGACAGAGCAGGGGTGTAGACTTGGGTATTCAAAACAAACACATATGAATACTGACAACTGTATGTGATAACAAAACGGACACAAGGAGAGCCTCAACACCGTCTTCCGAAACATCCTCCGAAATGGCCATTGAAAGATTTTCTTCCTTACACTTGTGCCCTGGAAAATATTTTGCATCACAATTATAACAAAGGCCTTTGAGTTGGATTTCATCCATTTTGGCCCTAGTCAATTTCTGGATCTTTAGTGGAGTATAAGGAGTCATGGGAGTGATTGGTTTAGTGCGAGTAATAAAAGAGGATTTTTGTTTTTGAGAAGAGACAACATGTTGTGATTCCTTAGCTATTTTAGTAGCGTCCACCCAAATATGAGGTTGATCCATGAGGACATGGGCACGAATCTCATCCTTGAGGCCACTGATAAAACATTCTCGGAAAAAATCATCAAACATGGCCTCTGTACGAAAAGCCAATCACTTAAAAGAAGCTATAAAGTCTTCCACTGTGCCAGATTGTTTCAACTTTGTCAAATGGCCTAAATGGTTGGTGTCAGTGTCAAAGTGTTCATAAAGCTCTGCCACAAAGTGTGTCCAAGCCACATACCCTTGGTGGGTATTTTCTCTCCATTGCCACCATTGCCAACGTTCTTGATCTAGATGGAGAATTCCATACTGGAGTTGGGCCAACTCATCCATAATGCCATACAAAGAGAAATAATGTTCCATTTGAGTTACCCAGCCAGTGGGATCCAAGATGTAAAATTTGGTCACATCCACACACGGAAGGCGTAAGTCACGCTGAAAGTGATGGGGATGAAAATTCTAGGAATGAGAGGAAGTTTCACCTTCAGTTTGCAAATGTGGGTCAGATGAGGGAAGATCTACAAGGATGTGCAGCTTGGCATAGATCATCGTAGTGAAGGATTCAAGTTGGGTAGCAAGGTCTTGTTTGAGGTCCTCTATTTTGGTGTTGATGGAGGAATGCATGTTTTTATTGATGGTGGAAATATTGGCATTGATCTATCTCAATTCTTATTGGGTTTCTGTGAATATAGAGTGAAAGACATTGAAGTGAGCTTCCAAGTCTTGGCTCCAGGTGTGGGCCATGATGAAGAGGGAAAACAAAAAGGGGTGGTTGGGACCACACAAAAAATGTGTTATGAGTGAAGTGTATCACAATGATTACGGTGATGGATTGAATCCAATGGAGTAAATCCCAAATAAGGGTGTTGGAAGGGGGTTGGGTCCACAAAAAAACAAATTTGTTGAAAAATGATAGGTATGACTGCGATAAGGGCGAAGAGAGAAATCCAATGGGATAGGTCTCAAATAATGGTGCCAACAAGATCTAAAAAAAACATTTTACTCTTGTAGAGTTATACTCCGATATGAAGAATACTACAGTGATGAAATCCCAAATGCTTAACAGGAAGAAATGTGTAGTAATTTCACAACCCAAATGTAGGAGACATAGTTGCACGACAATAGATCTTGTCTATTCTGTTTTTTGTTTCCATCCCAAGGGTTAGGGTATTCAAGGGTTCTACGGACAAGGGTTTACCCTATGCTATAAATATTTGATATACATACGGGGTCCAACAATAGTACTTGGCCCAATATCTCAAGGAACCAACTAAGGAGGCTAGATCGTGCCCTTAGTCGTACTACCCGACTACCCAGGTACTAGAGAGTATCTTCCCGAGTGTTGTTCTTGGTGGCACTATAGTATTCAAGCGACCGATCGGTTTATCTATGGAGGGATTCAGGAGATCTACGTTGATCCGTATATAGGTATTTTCCGATGCGCTACCACTTGAAGGGGTACCAACATGGGTTACAGGGGTGGCCAACAGATGTGCACTTAAGTACCACTTGTATTTCCTACGTGTATGAATCCCCAACCGCGGGTTTATGCATGTAACGACAGATCTTTATAGCTTAAAGATGTTGAAATATGTCTCTACCCTGAAAAAAAAAATTAACCCACATTTTTTTGCTGAGGAAGGTGCTCTGATACCACTTGTAATATCTAGATATAAAATAGTATGCAGAACATAAATATTTAGATAGAAATGGCAGATAAACAACGATATAACCAAAAGAAACACCACAATAATACCAAAATAACACCATAAAGACAACTTTGATTATTGAGACAAATGTTCACTTGCCTCTTCGAGGGGGAAACCTCCAGCAGAGCATAGCTCTATTACAATAATATCCAAGACAAAACTTCCCATACCCTCTACTCCTATTTATACTAAATATGTCTATCGAAAGAAAAATCTGGAGGAAGATCCTTCTAGAAGCGGAAGCTTCTATTAGGTATTCTTACATTTGACTTATTCTTCCTTATTGCTAAGCCTTATTAATATTGACCTTTATTACATGTAAATACATTATTCTACCTATGTGAGGGGTTACGTCCATAACACCTTGGAGATTTCAAGTCTTCCCAACTCTGATACCAAGTTAAAAAATGAGAGATAAATAACACAATAAGAAAGCATGCACATAGAGCCAATATTTATCCTGGAAACCCTTAAGCGGTAGAACCATCACCTCCATCGATATCTATTAAATTTGGCCAAACTGGCCAAGCCAAGATAACACCGACCACTTGAGGCTTCTAACAATGGAGTGTCTCAATACATTAAATAGGATTCATCAAATATAACCCTAATTCCTTTAGCGGAATTAGATTACAATGCAAATATATGCATGGCCTCAAAATAACCTTGCAAATACATGCATTGAGTGGAGATAGCCATGCGAATACATGCATGGACTAGAGATAGACATGCAAAGACATGCATGGACATGCATGGTGTGGATACAAACATGCAAAGAATTGAAGGGTGTGGAGATAGTCATGCAAAGGCATGCAAATACATGAAAAGACTCACATCAAATACCATGGGTTATCCATTACCATGGGCCCTCAAACCACTAATGGTAAACCCAACAATGACTAAATCAATGACTCTATGACCAAGTCAAGATTAACCAAACATTCCCCCCTTTAATCTTTTCTTGGGATAAACATCTAACCCACTCAAAGTTTAAAAGGGGGAATGTTTGGTTAATATTGACTTAGACATAGAGTCATTGATTCAATCATTGTTGGGTTAACTATTAGTGGTTTGCGGACCCATGGTATTGGGTAACCCATCATATTTTATGTGATTCTTTGCATGTCTTTGCATTCCTTTTCATGGATATCTCCACACCATGCAAGTCTTTGCATGGATGTCTCCACGCCATGCATGCCTTTGCATGGCTATCTCCATTCCATGCACCCAACACTCTCAACCCTCTATCATGTTTGAATAAAATTGATGTTGAACCAAGTATGAAAACATAAAATGAAGAGAGTAAAGACAATTAATCACCCAATTAACAATGTGAACACAAAATCCCAAGTGAATGAGAATCATATTTAATATAACTAGTTGACCCTTTCATAAGCCTTTGATAGATCCAATTTCACAACCATAGCTTGTAATTCCTTTGCCTTTATGGATTGGAGGCCCTCTTAAGTCACACATATAGCTTCACAGATATGATTTCCCTATAATAAACCAAACTGTTCATTAAATATGGAGATAGATAACAATGATTTAAGCCTCATAGTTATGATCTTTCCCACAATTTTATAGATATAGTTGCACAAAGACAAGGGCACGAGGTTTCTAAAATATGATGGATCATTATAGATATAGTTTCACAAAGAAATTGGCTTGAAGTTCCTAAAAGATGATGGATCATGATATTTGGGAATATGGGCTATGAAGGTGGCATTGAAAACAACAAGAATCTTCCCTGATATCCTAGACTTATCAACAACCCTCAACAACTCCTCCTCAATAATATCATAAAAACTCGAGAAAAACTCCATAGACCAAACCATAAGTGCCTGAACTATTTTCCTTTTGGAAATAGTGTAAAATTGTTTGCAACTCCTCTTTTGAGACTTTCTTTAGTAACCATTCATTTGTTGGACACACCTACCACACTTAGAGGGGGGGGTGAATGAGTGTGGGGCTCTTTTTCCCAAAACTTCCTTCTAACAAAAAAACTCATCAATTAACATTCAACATTTATTCATTACCCATTGCTATCATTTATAACCAATTAGATGTAGGCACATATCAACAACATATATCAGCAATATATCATCAGCAAGCCATCACCACAATGAACACAAAGAACACAA
>SNQJ01S0007942.1:69433-85644 GCA_010110895.2 Picea sitchensis | reverse complement strand
ATAAGGGGACCACTTTGGAGTTCATCCATTTGTGCACCTTATCAACCATGATAAGACAATAATGATTCATCTTTGCATCAATTCACCATTGCATCATATATATAAACTATGCATCATGTATCAATGACAACTCATTGATCCATCTTCATCAATGGAACATAGCAATGATCCATCTTTATCAATATATCACTCTCATCAAGGGCATCATATCAATCAATTACTTGACATCAATCAAACCAAACCATTTACATCAATGATATATGATCCAACAATCTCCCAAATAATCAAACCATTGGCATCAATGACAACATGATCCAACATCATTATCTTCATCATTAACAAAGATAGGAAAAAATAGTAACCTTGCTTTGTGCCGTATAAATCTCACTAAAATGATATACACCCTCTGTTGCAATGCTTTCAAAGTTAGAAACCACATACCCATTACTCCTATTAATTCTCCATATGGTGTTAACATTCTTTCTATGAACTGCATACCAATGAAATAACTTTGTGTTTTCATCCTATTTTTCTAACTAAAGGGCTCTACATTTTAGTCTCCAATCTGCTTCTTTATATGGAAAAATATTCCCTTTCCTTTGTGCTAGGTGGAGAACTCTACACTTATACTCCTCATTGGAAAAACTAGCCAACTCTTGATTGTATAAATCTTCCAACTCTACCTCTATGTCTGCAATCTCTCACATTCCCCCTACTTTTTTCTCATGAGTCTAGTGAAAATATTATTGCTAAATATTTTTCAAATTTTCTTCACATTGCAAAGCAAATGGCACACTGGATGACCCATTATATGGGACCCACTTTTCTTGAATCATTAGAACAAAATATCCCCCCTCCAACTAGTTGAAATTAAATTTAAATGGGATGGGGGGATTTCTTCCTATTGAAGCCATTTCAAGAAATATATGGAAGTGATTCAAATCACCCCTTGATCCAACCCATTGCCTTACCCTCATATTACACTAATCAATTCTTCAGACAACAAGAATTGATCCAATATTCTCACAATTATATCCTATCCCACCATCTCCTTCCTTTAGGTAGGTCTTATATTGATAAGATCTACACCATAAAGGTCCACCTCCTACATTCTATTCATGAAAAATTCAAACAAAAGAGAAACTTGAGCTAAGGGACCCCAGGTTTTAGTTCTTCCAATAGAAAAAGTGATATCTTCCCCCAAGATTACATTCTCCTACCTATTATACTTTATGCTAACAATTTTCTTCCAATAGTTGACCTTATCAGCGTAAAGGTTGTACATGTTCAGAACTCTGACCTCTTTATATAGATCCTAGGAGTAAAAATATGCTCCCAATCTTGAAAACAAAACCCTAAAGTTAGAGAAAGATAAAACTATAGCCTTCCAACCAGTAATCAAACCTCACCATGAAACTACAAGATATGGAACTATGCACCATGAGTTTGCATAGCGTGGTGCCAATATTCAATGTCCGCTACAACCGATGATCTACTGCACACACCAACTAGTTTTGTACTACGGATAAGGACTTGTAAAGTTTGAATGCATGCAAAATCTTTGAAGATGTTTGGGAATGATTGTAATTGTTTTTGTAACAACTAGACTGGTCATGGTTGAGGTTGTGGGTGAGCTGGCAATTTGTTATGATTGCTACACTACAATAGAGATAAAAGGAAGGAATGTAGATATATAAGGGTTGTTTTTTTGGTTAATTGGTTTTTCATTGTTATGTTATATTCTACAAGTTAGGGTTTTTAGCTAAGCATTGGTTCAATTTTTGTTATGCTTTGCTTCACTACTTTCTCAGGAATTGTTATGTGAATATGAGAGATAAAATAGATCGATATTTGAATGTATTTGTGGTCTCTATTTCACTCTGAATGACTTTGAGATTAATGAATGAATCATGGAGCACCTTTTTCTCTGAATATTATGGCTTCTAGTCTGAATGCATGTGTGTTATGTATTATTCTACACAACACTCATATGGATGTTATGAATGAATGTGAAATGATTGCATGGTTTTGAGTTGGATGTCTCATGTATGAACTATTCCTTCATGATTTACACAAACCTTCGGTATTTGTGGTTCTCATGGAATCTTGAGTGAGACCTTCTTCAGTACTTGAATATTGAATATGATATCACCTATGGGGTATTTGTTGGTAAATCCTTTCAAACCCTAGGTCTGAAACCCCGAGCCAACAATTGGTTTCATTGCCACGAATTGATGGTTTCTTGATACATGTTGAAGGAAGGACATGACATGGAAACCTTCTAGGAAGGAGATAAAATAATGTATCTCTAATAAGGAGGACAAGTTCATGCAATGAGAGACCAAGAATTTCCAAATCCATGTCGAGCGATGGAAACAAAGGTACATATATTCATACCTACATGAAATTTTCTTTTCTAAGTTTCCTTGTTTATTGTATGAATGGATAAAGATACAGACATAGATTAACTCTGTATGGAGAGCCTAAGAAACATTTGTTTGGGACCAAGACGTGGTTAGTAGGTCAAAATATGTGGATAATAAGTGTGCTAGAGTCGTCAATTTCTAGTTTGATCATGTCAAAGAAGGTTATATTGTTGAGTTTGTTGTTGAATGTAGTGAATCTTTGAGTAGCATGGAAAGAAAGTTTGTAGCCACCCCTAGAAGAAGGTTGTTGGAGGAAATCTCTTTGTGGTTCAAATTTCTATTCATAGAGAAGGGACTAATGCACATGGAGCCCAATGGGATGGAAAAACACCCTCACATGGAGGGGGGGATTGAAAGTTGGCGGAAGAAAATGAGATGAGGTGAGAGAGAATATATCTATAAGAGAAGATGAAAATAAGAGCTTAGATATATACAAGAAGATTCGATCTAAATAGACAAGTTGAGAAAAGAAGAAAATAAAAGAAAGCAAGGGGTGATAAGAAAGTATTAATATCTAATATAAAGAGAAGGGAAACCATGCCAAAAGGGTGTGTGGGAGAAATATATGTGCCACATAGAATCACAAAATAAAAGAGGTCATCGAATATATGCAACATTATGAATGAGGTATCAAGAGAGGATATTGAAGGTAGAGGGAGTAGGATAAAAGAAAATGAGGTCAAATCCCCTTGGCTAGTGAGAGATCTAGTCACATTAGAGGAATATGGGGCACAAAGTAGTAGTGGTAACACACCAAAAAATATGGATGGGTCTCTCCAAGGAGCAGAGACCTTGGTGATAATGAGGAGTCTTGCACAACTAGATATAGGGAGCTCTTTTGGATCTATCACTAAAGAACATGAGAGAGTATGGAGGAACCCCGTCTTTGAACCATGCCCCTTGTGCATTTTTAATCAAGAAAAAATAACCGAAGAAACTGTAAGGCAAGAGAAGTAGAATAAGAAAGTGAAAAAGTAAGGGAACAAAAAGATACAAATGGAATATAAGTCGAAGTCATCAAAACTTCATAAACAATATCATCAGTACCAATAGCAACAAGTAGTAGTCAATTAGAAAGACCCAGTTCTAGATCGAATATGGCCAACTAGAATTCAACCCTCAGGATTTCCACATTTCATGGGATGTGAAGAGACGATGTCGAACAACAATATTTCAATTGTGAAGCTATATGATATGTGAAAAGAGTCATGGAAGAGGAATCCAAGATTGCACAGCTAGAAACCACATTCAAAGATAGAGCTCTGACATGGCACATGAAGTACAAGGATACTACGCCTATGGGACAAGAAAGTTCCCTTATAGAAATAAAGAGAGATATCTTGATAGAATTTTAGAAACCAAAGTCAAAATCACAGTGTATAACTAAGATCAAAGAGATTAAGCAAAAAGTTGGAGAAAGCATGTGGGACTATGACTATCGGTTCAAGATTATGTTGGTCAGATTGACATTTCAGATCCAATATGTCCAACAAAAAGAATGATTTATTTCTATACTCCTACTACACATTCAAGTCATGCTCACCCATCATACAATAACGACCTAGGCGAAGGCTTTATAAATTTCAATGTGCTTAGAGTCTATGTCAGGAGGTGGGAAAACATTGACAAGGCTGGCGTAGGGACAATTTCAGCTTGTAAACTTCAACATGCAACTACAAGATATGGAAAAGGTTGAGGTGGTGCATGAGAATGTTTGGTGTACCCTGTGTCGCACAAAAGTTTACCATAGAAATGAGTGTCCTGCGTTGGGAAGTTAAACAACAATGGATGCACAAAATCCATTTATGGAAGGAACACAAACCAAGTGGTGTGATATTTGTATATAATAGGGTCATATACCTCCCCATTTCCCAACACTATAGAAGTATCAGAAGACTACGCATACTCCATTTTGCGAGTTTTGCAAATCCATGGGCCATGATGTGAACAATTGTTGATCATTGCATATAATGAAGGAGCACATTGCATATGATTACTAGGTCCAAGAAGAGAATAAGGGTGGAGACTGCAAAGGCTTTGATTGGGGAGGATTTAACAGAGGAGGCTACCAAGGAGGCTAGAGAGGAGGATATGGAAGAGGAAGAGGAAGAGGAGATAGTGGGGGACAAGGAAGACCACCTACATTTTTTAACTATGACACCGGACATTCACAATTTTGTGGTTGAATGTGATGTTTGTCAATGCAACAAGGGAGAAACAATCAAATATCCTGGCACACTACAATCACTTTCGATTCCACCTGCTATTTGGTGGGATATCTCTATGGATTTTATTTTAGGATTACCTAAATCGGGCAATAAATCAGTCATCATGGTGGTATTTTATCATCTTCCCAAGTATGCTCATTTATGTTCTCTTCAACACCCATTTACATCCTCCATTGTGGCTCAACCTTTCATGGATCAGGTCTTCAAGCTTCATGGAATGGCTCATTCTATTGTTTCTGATCGCGACCCAACTTTCACCAGTAATTTTTGGAAAGAATTGTTCAAGCTACAAGGCACCCAATTGCATCTCATCACATGTCATCCCCAGAGTGATGGTCAAACTGAAGTTGTCAACAAGTGTTTGGAAACATATTTGAGGTGTTTTTCATCGGAAATGAAAAATCAGTGGGCTCAATGGTTACCACTAGTTGAATGGTGGTACAACACTTCTTACCATACAGCTACCCGCATGACTCCTTTTGATGCAGTATATGGACAAAATCCACCTTCAATTCTCTCATACTTTCCATGTGTCTCGAAGGTCCAAGAGGTTGACCAAATGCTTACAGTTCAAGAGGCTATTCTTTGTACCCTTAAAGAGAATTTGGTCATGGCCCAAAATTGCATGAAACAACAAGCAGATCAAGGTCAATTTGAACATCAATTTGTAGACAGATATTAGGTGCTTCTTCGATTGCAACATTACAAGAAAAATTCCCTCAAGGATGACCATTGTCAAAAACTAGCGCCCAAATTTTATGGTCCTTATACCATTCTCAAGCGTGTGGGACAAGTGGCCTATCAATTAGATTTTCCCAGGCATTCTAAGCTCCATCCTGTTTTTCATGTTTCCTACTTAAAGAAGGTGATTGGAACAAAGTGCCAAACTCAAACCAACCTTCCCGAGTTGGATGAAGAAGGCTCCATTTCGCTACAACCACAAGCAGTTTTGGATCAGTGTGAGTGTCGTTTGCATCAGCGAACCATCAAGGAAGTGTTAGTCTAGTGGAAAGATACTACTCCAACATATGCCACTTGGGAACCATCTACCAGTCTATAGCAATTTCCTCATCTCAAGCCTTGAGGAAAAGGTTGTTTTTAAGGGGGATGACATGTTAGGGACCTAACCCCTCACGTAGGTAGAATAGTATATTTCCATGTAATAAAGGTCAATATTAATAAGTCTTAGCAATAATGAAGAATAAGTCAAAAGTAAGAAGACCTAATAGAAGCTTTCGCTTCTAGAAGGATCTTCCTCTAGATTGTTCTTTTGATAGACATATTTAGTATAAATAGGAGTAGAGGGTATGAGAAGTTTTGTCTTGGATATTATTGTAATAGAGTTCTTCTCTTCTGGAGGTTTCCCCCTCGAAGAGGCAAGTGAACATTGCTCTCAGTAATCAAAGTGCTCTTTCTAGTGTTATTATGGTATTATTTTGGTATTATTGTGGTTTTGTTCTGGTTATATAATTGTTTATATGTCATTTCTAGCTAAATATTTATGTTCTGCATACTATGTTATATCTGGAATATTACACAAGGAGAGTGATTCGATGTTCAGATGCATGTTGATCAAATTGTTGGTAAAGTGAGTGACATGTGTAAGAGAGATATCCACACAAATTGAAGTTATGGCTCATGGGTTTATGAATCATGATGAATGACACATGGAAATGGAGCATAGGAAGAAGTGCATTGAGGATGAAGCACTCAGTGAATAAGTGCTTTGGCAAACTATATTTAGAGCAAGGAGGGATGTTGGTAAAGAAATTGGTAGATGTTTTTTGCATCATTTTCTCGGGCATATAGTGGATCGACATTGAGCATAGGTAGAAGTCCATTAAGGAAAAAGTACTCGATGAATGAGTGATTTGGCTCATTGTATTTGGAGCAAGAAGGGATGTTGGTAAAGAAGCTGGTAGATGCTTCTTACATCATGTACTTATACATATAGTGGTAAAATAAGTTCTTGGTCTATGTCATTGTATTTGGAGGAGGAGGGATGCTTGAAATGAAATAAGTTGATGTTTCATAGCATCACATGCTCGAGCATACAATTGTTATTATTTTTATGGAGTTATATTGTATCACATGTAAATGGGCATATGGATATAATGTGTACCCTAGTATGATGTCCCTGGTTTGATGGTTCACCATTACAAAGTCTAGACGACCTAGGTGATAGGGGGGCATGGTGTATTCATCATACCTAGTTTATAAATTTTGAGGGGGGTATTCATTTATCCCAAGTCAAGTTTATAGGGGGGAATGTTGGGTTAATCTGGACTCAGTCATAGATTCATTTATTCGGTCATTGTTGGGTTTATCGTTAGTGTCTTACAAACCCATATTTGCATGTCATTGCGTGACTATCTCGTCTTTGCATGGATGTGCATGTAAATACATATATTCACATGGTTATCTCCACTCCATGCATGTCTTTTCATGTCTATATTGAGGCCATGCATATCTTTTCATGGCTATATCCACTCCATGCATGTCTTTGCATGGTTATTTTGAGGCCATGCATATCTTTGCATTGTAATCTAATTTTGGTAAAGGAATTAGGGTTGTATTTGATGAAGAAAATTTAATGGCTTGAGATACTCCATTGTATGAAGCCTCAAGTAGCCTCGAGTGGTTGGTGTTGGATTGGCTTGGCTTGGCTAGTTTGGCCAAGGTTATTAATAGATATCTATTATGTGCTAGTTCTCCTGGTTAAGGGTTTCCAGGATAAATATTGGGTTTATGTGCATGTTTTCTTGTTGTGTTATTTCTCTATAAATTTTTAACAAAGAGAGGGGTTCCCCTTGTCACCTCTCATTTTTCTTAATGTGGATGAAGGTTTGAGTAGGGAACTATTGGAAGCAAAGAGAATGGGCTCTTTCAAAGGTATCAAAATATGTTGTACTTTAAAAAAAAATCATCTATTATTTTTGGATGACATTTTACTCTTTTGTGAAGGTTTAAGAAGAGATGCTAAGTTGAATGATATCCTATGTTTATATTGTATTACAATGGGAATGAAAATTAATATAAATAAGTCCACGATCTAAATTTCAAGAGTTGATTACAATCATATTAAACATATTTCCAAGTTGTTTCCTTTTTAGCACATAAATCTTTAGAATGGTTTAAAGTATATTTTCTTTTGTATAAAACCAAATGACTATGTTAAGGGAGATTGGGATTGGTTGGTGGCTAAGGTAGACAAGAGGCTTTCTTTATGGTGAAATAAATGACTATCAAGGGGGGGAAGGTTTTTCCTTGAAAAGTAAACATTGGAAGCCATTTTGGTTTACTGGATGTTTCTAGCATTCACTTTAAAAGGTGTAGTTGAGAATATAAGGAGGATAAGCTTTAGATTTATCTAGGTAGGTGATAAAGAAGAGAGAGGTATGGCATGGGTGAAATGGAAAAATATTGCAGTTCCTAAGGAAAATGGAGGACGGGGACTTCAAAATATTCATCAATTTGCAAAACCCTTGGCTAAAAAATGTGGGTGGAGATTGATTATAGGTCAAGGCTTTTGGGGTCGATTAGTTATTCAAAAAATGTGGTTCCTAACAGTAATGAGGATTGGATACAAAATATTGTAAATTCTTTCCATAATGCATCTGTAATTTGGAAGGCAATTTTTTTGGCCTTTCCATTGATTGGGAAATGGATTCTCTAGAAGATGGGTAAGGGGAACAGATTTAGATTAGATATGGATCCATGGGATGGACATGGTTAAAATTTTAGACTCACTAGAAACTTGATAAATATATTTCATGAAAAGGGATTTTTCACTTTAATCAAAGTGGTATATTTTAATCATACCATGATTCAGAAGAAAGAGTAAAAAATTGATTCAATGATAGACTCACATGGTGATGAATCTCGTAATTGGGAAGGGTGCATTGTCTCTTTAACATCTAGTCATGTCCAAATTTATGATCTAGAGGATGAGCTAATTTGGTCAAAATCTAGTTGGAGGGTGTTATACTCCAAAGCTTGGCTACAAGGTCCTGCATGAAGGAGAATCATTGGGGAATCTAATATGGTGGTAAAAAATTGTATGTAAAGTTAAATTCCCCCTCAATTCAAGAATATTTATGTGGTTGGCACTTCAAAGTTACAAAGTTCTCACATGGGGAAATTTGCATAAGAGATGTTCATATGGACCTAGCAAGTGCTCACTATGTAAGTTGGATGAGGAGACTATTCATGATTTGGTTTTATTATGTCCTTATTCTATGTAGGTATAGAAAGAGGTGGAGGCCCTCTATGGGGGGGTCCTTCATTGGAGGATCGTTTCAAGTCTTGGTGTGAGAATATTAATGTGAAGAGTTAGAAAGTGTTGCCCATCATTATTGCATGGGGTATTTGGCTTGTGATAAATGCCAACTTGTTTGAAGACAATGTTATACCAACCATTCAATGTGCCTCTCAAGGTCCTAATATTCTCAGGTGCTTTAAACAAAAATAAATGTAAAACCTCCAAGGCATATTGTAGAGGAAGAAGTGGATAAATCTAGAGCTTGGGAATATTTTGATGGTGTTTCTCAAGGAGACCCATAGGTTAGTGGGGTTGGTGGAGTTTTATTCTCGAGGGACACTCATGTTTTAAATTTTTAAGCGGGGTTAGGAAAAGGTTCAAACAATTATGTGGAACACATGGCTTTGAAGTTAACCCCATTGCTTGTGGCTAAAAAATGTGCTCCAAAAATTCAAATATTTGGTGATTCATTAGTGGTGATCAATTAGTTGTAGGGGGCATATTCTAGGATATATTCTTTAAAAACCATTAAATATTATTTATGAGGAAATCCTAAATATCTTCGTTATTTTTAATCAAATTTATTTTCATCATGTTTACGAGGAAAGGAATGATCTTATGGATGGGTTTTCTAAGGTTGGTGTTTGTTGGAGGCAAGCCAATGACACATTTAGGAAAATGAGGATGGACAATCCTTTGATTATGATCACCCTACTTTTATTTTATATTTGTCTGAAGGGGATGTGTTTATGTGCTTTTGTTGGTTACTATGGTAAAATTTAGGTTTTGTTGTGACTGATATGTGATTTCTTGGGGATTTTAAGGTGATATATTGATGGGATTGTTTTTCTCTAGGCTAGTATGTAAAGGATTTTTTCCTAAACAGGAGGGGTAATACTAGTAGGGTTACTTTGTTTGTTGATACAGGGATTATGATGAAGGACTTAGTACATGCTCTTCAACATATCAGGAATATAATTTTGTTTTTATTAATGAAATTAAGTTTTTTTGGAGGGAAAAAAAGAAGTAAAGAAGAGTAATATTAAAAGGGTACAATAAATGAAAAATTAAATAAGCACCAAGCCCCTTAAAAGTCCATTTGGTATTAATAAAGATATATTAATTAAATGATACTAGTGGAAGAACATTGAACTAGGTGTTTATATATTATTATTGCCATTGGTTTGCACTAATAATAATATTTTAATTCACCAAGATAGAACCAAATGCAATCAAACTTCAATAACAAACACGATGTTTAATCGTTGCATTAAGTGAAATTTGTCTTATTCAGTAGCATCTTATATACAGATATGTATAGAAGGTTCATGGTACATTGCGAATAGAGAGTGTTGTTTATCAACTATTTGAAATATCTAAAGTGCAGAAGTGTGGCAGCACGATGCGGTGAGTTGTATGAATTCACTGCATAGGTATTGAAAATAGACTAAGTCTTGGATGTGTGGGTGTCATACCTGTGAAAAATTAGGAAGTGTGGAAGATACAAAGATAGTAGGAACTTATCTAGGGGAGGTCAAGGAAAAGAAATATCATTACACCTAGGCATGTGAGGTCTCTTATCGTAGAAGAACATGAGTTACAAATCAAGATCGTGAACATTGTAATAAAAGGAATATATGAAAAAAATGAGGATGAATATAGAACAAGGACAATGATAGGATTCTTAAGAGATATCATGGGGTGGGAAGATCTAATACAAAAAATAGAAAGGGTGCAAAATGACAGAGTCAAGAAGGTAAAGAAAGAACATTGAAGGTCACACTCTAAAATGAATGTGAAAAAACTCAAATTTTGTGAAAAAGAAGGAAGTTGAAAAGGTATAAATGATTCATTGATGAGTACCTCATACTCATCCAACAAGAGGAAATAAGGAAAGAGTGGGCCTTAGTGAAGGAAGCAACGAACCAAGGAAAATGGACCATGCCTTTGAATGACAAAGAAAATATTGAAGAATTTATATGTACAATTCAAAAATAGGGAAACATGGCCCACACAACCTGTGTTTCTTATACCATGGCCTTGCTCCAAAGTGTACCCTCTTCAAAATCAACTTCCTCTCTAACAATTATAGGATCATATTCAATTGTAAATAAAACAATGGTAAAACAAAAATCATATGAAGTATACCTTTCTTCTTTCCTTCTTACATGAATAAATCCTCTCATGACTAAGTTCTATGATCCCTCCTCATCATCCAATTCATTTGACTCATCTTCATATGTTGAGTCATATTCTCCATTCTCCAGCTCAAACTCTATTTTCTTTGGTTCTACTTCTCTTGGTTCATCTTCATGCTTAGGAGTACTTTTAACTTCTCTAAAAATAACATCACGATTGTAAATAGTCTTCCTTATTATAGGATTCCAAAGCTTGCAGCCTTTTACTCCATATTTATAACCAATGAGGATATATTTCTCTACTTTATTGTCCAAATTATTCCTTTTCTCCATTGGAGCATGCATGTACAAGCATCATAGACAAAAACTCTAAGATGTTAAAGAATGTTGAGAATGTTATTTTGTTTGCAGTGAAAGAATAGTCAATCAAGTGACAAGTAAAGGTGGATTGATAGGGAGATATTTGAATGGATGAATAAGTTAGGTTGAAGGTTACATCGAGGTCAAAGTGGTCGAATGTGAAGTTTAATGGTCATTCGATGGGACATCGATAGGATGTTGAGTAGCAACTGACTGAAGATCGACTATAGGTTGACTGGGTAGTAGAATGTAACATAATCCTGAGATTCGAGGGATTGCAACCAATCATCTGGATGGATCTGTCATTATTTTTGGGCGCCATGATTTAGGGTTTCCTATTGTAAATCCTATAAATAAGGATCATTGTAATACTGGAAAGTCTAATCTTTAGATTAGTAATATTTAGAAGAATCATGAAGGTCGTGTAGATGTAAGCCAAATTGGTTTCAGGTTTGTGCTTGTGTAAAGAAAGAGAGTATGATGGTGATTGTATCTTAGGTGTATACAAAGGTTAGTAATGTAACTCTTTATTCATGAATGAATAAGACAAAAAGAGAGAAATATTCTTAAGTAATGTTGGTTTTCCGAGTTAAGGATTTCCAGGGTAAAATTTATGTGTACTGTGTGTGTTTGTCATTTAATTTTTTCTTAAATATGTCTTCTCTTTCTTGGTTGGTTTAGTGTGAGTCTTTATTTCTCATCAAAGAGAGGTTTTCTTACATTCCATGCCTCATGATAAGTCTTATCAACCAATTCTCATGTAGGTGATTTATTTTTCATATAATGTGCATTATCTATCTCCTTTACCAAAAAAAATTGTTTTATGTCTACATCACTCAACATACTTCTTTCCTTTTCCACCAGTGCCTTATCCATCCTTTCTACAACTCCATTATATCGAGGTGTGTATGGTGTTGTATTTTTTCATCCTCCTATTCATTGTTTATATAATTGACAAAATATTTCCCACAAAACTCTCTCCCATTATCAGTGATCAACACTTATATTTTCTTCTCTCTCTAGTTTTCTACAAGAGATTTGAACTCTTTGAATTTTTCAAAAACTTTAGATGTCTTATTCAATAAATACAACCATTTTTTCCTAGAAAAATCATATATAAATGATATATAATACATAGATTCTCCTAGATATGGAACCAATGTATTTTTTAAGGATTCAAATATTATACCTATGTATAGTATTCAGGTGACTATTTTGGTTTGAAAAATCATGCATATAGATATGTAAGTGAATATTCAATAAAAAATATATAATTTACGATTGCAAATTGTAAAATTTTTATCAATATTATAAATTTAAACATATAAATTATGTAAAAAATAGTCTAATTTTTAACCAATTTGGCGAATATTGTTTGTCGGAAAATAACCTAAAAATAGTCAATTGGTGAAATTAAGCCCCTAAAAAGTACCACGGATGGAACATGTAGAGGTCCAACCACGTCGCTATGTATCGGCTCTAAGATCCATTTTTCTCTTGTAGCACTAGATGGTAATCTCACCCATTTGTTTTTACCATATACACAATGTTCATATAAATCAAAATCTAAACAACAATCAGGGATACCTTAAACCATGCTTTTACTATGCCAAAAATGAAGGCATCATGATGATGACTATGAAAAAAATGGAGAAACCATGACTACATGTGTTCTATCGAAGATGTTTACGCGAAGGTTACACATTCAATATATAGTCAAATGGTGTTACCTTCCTTTATTTCATGGTTGGGAAGGCTCCATTCCTCTAGAAGGGAATATGTTTTAACTGATTTATTTGTCCAAGCAACTAACAATACTACTTGATGAAGATGTTAAAGCCTAATTGTTTTTTAAGCTCCAAGATTTATGAATATGATACTTCTAAAAGGTGTCCCTTGTAGATGAAGGTATTTTGGAATGCAACATTTTGTTGCATTGGTTGGGACACATTTATCATTTTTTCACTTGTATCATTTTTTATATATTGGTACCATTTTTTCCACCAAAGGTGGAAATTATATTTTGTGTGCATAAGTATAGAATATTAACAAATACTCTAGTATTTCATAATAGATGAATATGTTGATTGGAAAAAAAAATCAGATAGGGGTGGAAAGTGCGGGGGGGAGTCTTCATAATATTGGAGGAAAAAAGATTGTGTATTACACTTGAGGGCTTGGGAATGTTTCAAATAACTTAGCAACTGGGATGTCTTGTTGTGGTGTGATTGTATCATTGCCAAGGATGATGGACTCGGGTCTTTATTATTCTTCTGGGACTCCATGTTGATTATTAAAGAAATTATCACACTATCCATGGGAGAACAAGTTAAAATATAATATCTCTCAAATCAAACATGTTTTATCTCTATTCGACAAGGTATCATTTTATCACATCAAGAGGGAATTGAATAGGGAGGTGGATCACCAGGACAAGATTGGTTCTTCTTTAATCCTAAGAGTGCTAGATAAAAATGGGGATCTAAGATATTTCTTATTACCCTAGATTTATTTGTTTGTGGGTATTAAGTGGCATTAAAACCAAGATTCAAACATCAATGATAAAAAAACTAATCAAGATTTTGGAGGGACAACACAAGGCATCTCGCTTTACTTCTCCTTATGGCTTGGTAGGTCTCATTCATGGTAATTCAATGCATAGAGATGAGTTTCTTTATGAAATGTGGGAAAATGTTGGTTATGTTTTCCTTGTTGGGGCATAAATTTGGCATTTCGGTTTGGTTTTGGCTAGGTATATTATTATTTGGTGACTATTTCAATATTCTCTTGGTGCATCTTTTTTTTTCTAGTGTGGTTACGATGGGTCCTTCAGTGGGCATAGTTCATTACATATTTTCTCTCCAGGGACTAAGGTTTCAGGTCATGCTTTGCTTCCATTGTTAGTAATTTCCTCGTGTTATAGCGCTCTAGCCTGGAAATACCTATTTCTTTGGTTTTATTTATGCATGGTGCCTCTATTATTACTTTCTAGAGCTGCAAGAATGGGTTAATATCAAAGGTTATGTTCCTTTCATGATTTTAGAACTGACCCTTCTTTTTGGGTTTCTTGTTATGTTTATAAGCACAAGTACCTTTTCTTCTCTCCTCTCAATTTATTCATTGATTATGTGGATTGTGACTTTTTGGAAGGTGTGGACAATAGTTCCATGGATGGTGAAGATATCAAGGAGGTTATATGGGTTCTTCATAGGCATGAGGACATCATTCAAGCCAACAATAGTGCATTAATGATAATCTCCTCCAAAATCACTAAACTTGAATAGGCCATCTCCACTCACAATGCCAACATTATGAACCTCCTTCTACTTCAGAAACAATGAATTAACTCATTGTAGACAATGTGTAATAGAATTCACTACATGGTTCTTCTTGGTGTGTGGAATCTCTCTCCTTCACCTTAAAAATTAATGGCATCGAGAATTCACTTCATGTAGGGCTAAGGGAAGATGAAATTGTTCATTAACTATGGCATCCTATGGATATTGAAGGTCCAATCTCCCCTCATTTTGGAGAGGGGTAGGAAGAAGAGGGTAGTGTCAATATGTATAGTTAGTTCAATATTTATTTATGTATATGTATTTTGTCTAAATATGTTAGATAGGACACTTTCATAAATACTTGGAATTCTTGTTTAAAGGAGTATTTTGTGTCTTTAGATGCCAATCTAGAAATATGTGTATATTTTTGGAAGCTCCATGAACTCTATAGAATATAATTGATGTTAGCCTTGACACAATTATCTTTTTTAATGAATATAAATTTTGGATTTGGTTTAACAAAAAAAAATATCATTTTATTCATTCAATATATTAACCATAATGATAGGGAGGAAAAATATGGTGGATAGAAAAAAAAAGGAGGAGGGGATGATGATAAGAGGGGTGGTGATAAATCCAAAGGCCATGGTGAAGACAAGAAGGTTGAGTGACATAAGAAAAAAGAAGTCCATATTCCTAGATATGTCATTGGGTTTGTATTAACAAGCCCATGAAACTTGGAAAATAAGTTGATAGGGAAGAATTCAATCCACATAAAGAGAATAAATTATATGGCCTCTAATTTCAATTATCTTTCTTCTGTCTTTTTTCTAGTGTTTTCTCTTCTACTACTACTATATTATCCAACATTTTCTCTTCTTATTCCTACTTTTTAGACTTAGTTATGTCCTTGACCTTATCTCTATATAAACTAAAGGTAATTAGTCTATGTTGCAGATATGAATTTATTATAAATCCCTATTGGTGTTGTTTTTTTGGTGTGTTATACAAGTAACAATAATGGTTCCAATCACAAGATTCAAAAACACAAATTATTGCACAATGGTAGTGAACTAGTTGAGCATAGAAACCCACATCTAAGGCACAAATTCCATAATTATCCACCACATTATTTCTACTTTGAAATATATAAAAAATAAGAATAATAAAACCTTTCTTAGCCTGGCTTCCAGATCGCACAGTTACCCTCCTAGTCAACCAAAAACAATTAACTGAAAATAAATAAATAAATAACACTATATAACTTGTTTTAATCCTTACATTTTCACCCTTGTTTTTTGTTCTTTTACTACTACATTATCTACCATTTTATATTCTTCTTTATTATTTTCAAACTCGACTAACTCCTCGACCTTATCTTTGTATAAACTAAAAGGTTGTAAAAAATTGGGATAGAATACCAAGATTTTCAAATTGTTCAACCCTCTACATTTGACGACCGTCAATGTTTTAAGAAAATAAGACTTTCTTCTAGTTGCTTCATTATGTGATTACTCAAG
>SNQJ01S0007942.1:42843-69364 GCA_010110895.2 Picea sitchensis | reverse complement strand
ATTTGAAACCATGGAAATGAGTGCCCGTTATTTGTAAAATTAAAGTACTTGAGCTCCAAACATGGGAGACAAGCTACTGAAAAGAGTGATTTTGCAACATCGCTTGGACTACCTTCATGTTCATTTTCATATGTATCTTCACCTTCATAATTTATACCTACAAGTGTGATCTTTTTACTATTTTTCAAGCTACATAACAAATCCATTTATTGAAAAATTTGCAAATATTTATTTCATATCACTCCTTACATGAAAACATGTCTAATAAAATACTAAATCATTCAAGTTTAGAAGAATGGAAGAAAAGTGTGTTATCAATTGTGTGTATTCTTTATTTTTCTTATTGAGAGATACTAGAACAATACTAAAACATGTGAGAAATCAAGAAGGGGGGAGTAAATTCCAAAGAAATTCCCATCTCCGAGAGGCAATAGACTCCAGAGCAATGTATTGTGTCTCATAAAGGAATATTTGAGAGGATGTGAAACCAAAGTAATTCCTCTAAAAGACCACTCAATTTTTCCCTTCCCTTTTGCATGGCCAAACATAAGAAAAGGTGAAATTTGACCTATAAGAAAGTGGAAGGTTACAATAGTAATGGATTAAGTCAGCTAGGAAGTGGAAGATTGTAGAGATACCGATAGATCAAAAAATTGTTCTAAGTAGACCTGAATCGTTTGGGAACTAAAAGGTTTTGATTTTAGGATTCAAGGTAATTTATCAATCCCACCAAAATCTAATAATTTGATTTGGAAGAATTATTTAGCAAGAATCTAGGTTAGGTGGTATATCACAACACTAGGTACTTAAAAACAATGTGAATGGTGTTTTTTTTCTTCTTCAATGGTCAGACACAAGAAAATTCCACTTAATATATTTAGCAAGGAAGTGAAATATTACAATATTAATGGATTAAGCCAGCTAGGAAGTGGAAGAGTAGAGATATTCTTGGATCAAAATTGTGTTTTGGGAAGACTTAAATCCTTGGGGAACTAAAATATCATGATTTGAGGATATGAAGGTCTTATCAATCCCACCAAAATTAACATTTTTAAATGTTTTCAACATTGTGGGTTCGACACAAAATCTGTAATATACCAGATATAAAAAGTATGCAGTACAGAAATAAAATGCTAGAAATGGTAGAATAACAGTAATATAACCAGCATAATCTCCACAATAACACAGAAATGATATAAGAACAACAACAAAAATAACACTTGATTTAGAAAGCAATGTTCATGGGCCTCTTCGAGGGGGCAACCTCCAGTCGAGCAGCGCTCTATTACAATAATATCCAAGCTAGGGTTCTCATACCCTTGACTCCTATTTATACTAAATATGACTATCAAAAGAAGCATCTAGAGGAAGATCCTTCTAGAAGCAGAAGCTTCTATTAGGTATTCTTACATCCACCTTATTCTATTTTATTGAAGGCCTTATTAATATTGACCTTTATTACATCTGAATATATTGTTCTACCTATGTGCAGGTTAGGACCCTAACATGTTCGCCCCCTTAAAAATAGCCTTGTCCTCAAGGCTTGAAATGTGGAAATTGTTGCAGAATGGTAGCTGGTTCCCAAGTGCCATCTCCTGGAGTTGTATCTTTCCACTAGACTAACACTTAATTGATGGTTCTCTAACACAGGCGATGCTCACGCTGGTCCAAAACTGCTTCTGGTTGTATCCAAATGGATCCTTCTTCAGCTAACTCAGGAAGGTTGGTTTGAATTTGGCACCTAGTTCTAATCGCCTTCTTTAAGCATGAAACATGAAAAATAGGATGTAGCTTCGAATGATTGGGTAGAGCTAACTAATAGGCTACTTGTCCCACACGCTTGAGAACTGTATAAGGGCCATAAAATTTGGGCGCTAGCTTCTGACAATGCTCGGCCTTGAGGGAAGTTTTCTTGTAAGGTTGTAGACACAGAAACACCTGATCCCCTTCTGCAAATTGGCATTCAGAGTGACCTTCATCTGCTTGTTGCTTCATGCGATTCTGTGCCATGACCAAGTTCTCTTTGAGGGTACAGAGAATGGCCTATCGAATTGTAAGTGTTTGGTCAACTACCTGGACCTTCGAGGTACTCGGTAAGTATGAGAGAACTGAAGATGACTTCTATCCATATACCGCTTCAAAAGGATTCATGCGTGTAGCTGTATGGTAGGAAGTGTTGTACCACCATTCAGCTAGGGGTAACCATTGAGCCCATTGATTTTGCTTTTCAGAGGCAAAACACCTTAGATATGTTTCCAAACACTTGTTGACAACTTCTGTTTGACCATCAGTCTGGGGATGATCAGTTGTGTTGAGATGCAATTGGGTGCCCTATAGCTTGAATAGTTCTTTCCAAAAGTTGCTTGTGAAAGTTGGGTCACAATCAGAAACAATAGAGTGTGGTATGCCATGAAGCTTGAAGACTTGGTCCATGAAAATTTGAGCCACCGTGGATGCTGTAAATGGGTGTTGAAGAGCGCAGAAATGAGCATACTTGGAAAGGCGATCAACAACCACCATTATGACTGATTTATTTCCCAATTTGGGTAAGCCAGTAATAAATTCCATAGAGATATCCTTCCAAATAGCAGGTATAATTAGAAGCGGTTGTAGTGTGCCCAAATATTTGACTGTTTCTCCCTTGTTGTGTTGACACACATCACATTCAGCAACAAAATTACGGATGTCCTATATCATACCATCCTAGAAAAAAGAACATTTGGCCCTGTCATAAGTTTTGGTAAACCCAGAGTGCCCCACTGTGGGTGTAGCATGAAGCTCATAAAGTACCGTGGATTTAATCTTTGATTATTTACTTAAATACAAACGGCCTTTGTATCGAGGCTCATCATGGAGCCAAGAGTACCATGGGGGAGATGGAGCATTGGACTGCAATTGTTGGATCAAATGCGAACTTTCAGGATCTTGTAGCCATTCCTGGTGAATGGCTTGGAGCCAATCTGGTACAATGAAGGAAAGAAAAAAAATGGATGCTTCATCTTCATATTTTCGGGAAAGTGCATATACCACCACATTGTCTTTTCCTTTCTTGTTAATGATCTCATAATCATATCCAAAGACCTTAGTCACCCATTTTTGTTGCCCTGGGGAGGAAATGCAATGTTCCAGAAAATACTTGAGGCTTTGATGGTCGGTCTTAATTTGGAAACGTTTCCCCAAGAGATAAGGGTGCCATAGATCAACGACATGCAGAATAGCCATCATTTACTTTTCTTAGATAGATTTGCCCAGATTCCTGTCAGATAGTTTCTTGCTGGTAAAGGCCAGAGGTCGACCCTCTTTCATAAGAACAGCACCAATTCCTTTCCCTGAAGCATCACATTCCAACACAAAGGTCTTTGTGAAATTAGGAAGGGCCAGAAATGGAGTGGTGCACATAGCCATCTTCAAGGTTTGAAAAGCTTGAGCAGTGGCTGGAGTTGAAGCGAAAGAGTTCTTTTTTAAGAGAGCAGTGAGAGGTGCTGCAATCTTTCCATAATTCTTAACAAACTTGCGATAATACCCTGTTAAGCCCATAAATCCCCGCAAGATTTTGAGAGTCTTTGGGTGCGGTCAGTATTGCATAGATTCAATCTTTTTTGGATCCACCCTGACACCATCCTTGCCAACTAGATGACCCAATTATTCTACTTCTGAGGTGCCAAAAGCACATTTAGACTATTTCAGGAAAAGTTGGTGTTGAGAGAGTAGATGGAGAACTCGATCCACATGAGTAAGATGGTATGTCCATGTTTTTCTATAGATGAGGATATCATCAAAGAAAACTAAGACAAAATGATGGAGAAAAGGACGAAAGACATGATTCATGAGGCTTTGGAAGGTGGAGGGGGCATTACATAAGCCAAAGGGCATGACCAAAAACTCATAGTGGCCCTCATGAGTTCTAAAGGAAGTCTTGGGAATGTCTGCCTCTTTCATACGTATCTGGTGGTAGCCTGAGCTAAGATCAAGTTTAGTAAAGAATTGGGCGCCACTCAATTCATCTAGGAGGTCATCAATGATAGGAATGGGAAATTTTTCTTTAATGGTCAGTTTGTTGAGGGCACGGAAGTCAGGACACATTCACCAAGAACCTTATTTCTTCAGGACCATGACTACAAGAGAAGAGTAGGGGCTTGTCCTAGGAAGGATAACACCTACTGATCGCAGCCGCACCCTCACTGGCACACCCGCTCTCATAGTACCTTCTCTTCTTCCCTCGGCCCGAAGAACACCAAGGTTCTTCACATTCCCTATTGAGAATTCTATACCCACAGTTCTCTTTGCATAATCCCCTTTCCTTGACTTATTGGGGAATCGAAACTCGCAGCTTCGCGAGTTCACTTTCTATCTCTGGGCTCTCGAAACCCCGAGACCTGATGGTCAGCCAATCGCTGACTTTATCCCTCCACTATCAGGACTTCGATTCTATTGCGTATTCACAACTCGCGACACCAAGCACTCGGGTTTCCAACCTCCGGTACCCGATGCGCAAAAACGTCAATGTCGGGACTTCAGACTTCGCAGGATCACGAAACCGGATATCCAATGCTCGGAACTTTCGCTGCGAAATCCCGATAACACACACAAATACCCACATAATAACAAATTCTTGCAGGAAAAACTGCTTCTCATTCTATTAATAATGGCAATTGCCTGTATATTCAATGGTGTTCCAGAGCTCTCTCTTGCTCTCGTCTACCATCACTCGACTCTAGCTCCACTCACTCAAAATGAGATCTAAAATCTCTTTTACACTGAGCGTCTCAATCGAGCGCTTCCCTCCAGAATTTACCTACCCTAATAAATTACAATAAAATGGTTGTCTAGTCCACCGTATGGATCTAGATCTCAGTCGATCTGCATTAAAGCTGATCTACCTAACGTCTGCTCAAAGGCACGGCTTCTATGGCTCACCAGCCTAAGCATTTAAATTACATTCAATTCGAATTCAAATGAGGCTGTGCCTCCCTTTCATCATTTGAATGCTTGCGCGCTGACGTGGCTGGATCGCTGCGTGGAGAGATGCTCCTGCATCACCTGCACTAAGGAGTTCCTGGACTATTTTCTCAATTTTATTTTTTTGTGAAAAGGGGTGGCGATACAGATGGATATTGGTAGGAAGGCTTCCGACTACAAGGGGAATGGAATGATCATGAACACCATGGGAAGGAGGGAGTCCTTGGGGAGTGGAAAATACCATTTGATGTTTAGAGAGGAGGGCTTGGAGGTCTTGCGGCACCGAGGGTGTCTCTGTTGCTTGTATGGCATGGAGTTGGGCAATAACACTAGAATGACCTTTCTTGAGCAGCTTTTCCATGCGATGGGAACTAATGATCTCAAGTGAACCAGTGGTGATTCCTTGGAATTTATATTGGTGGCCCTCCTTGTCGAATTGCATGGTTAATTCCTTAAAATCCACGAGAATGGGACCCAAAGTCCTTAGCCAATTTGCACCCAACACAACGTCACAACTGCCCATGTTAATAGAAAACATATGGGATTTTAGGTGGTAGTCACTGATTTGGAGATACACATTTTCATAGCATCCTCCACATTTCATGGAACCACCATTGGCAATTATGATTTGGAAACTATTGACGCAATGGATGTAGCAATGAGTTTCTTGAGCAATGTGGTGATGAATAAAATTATGGGTGCTTCCACTATCAACCAGAATGATGACCTTCCGATGCTTGATGTAACCAATTAACTTGAGGGTTTGGGGAGCAGAGAAGCTAGTGAGAGCATTGAGGGAAATGACCGGTTCTACTTCGAGAGGGTCTGAGGGAGGGGTTATGTCAGTGGTTTCAGGTGACTCAGACACAAGGGGAGTTTCAACCTCCTCTTCTAAAATATCCTCAAAGATGGCCATAAAAAGATTTTGTTCCTTACACTTGTGGTCCAGGAAATATTTGTCATCATAATTATAACAAAGGCCTTTGAGTTGGCGTTCAACCATTTCAGCCCTGGTCAATTTTTGGATCTTTAGTGGGGCAGAGGGAGTAGTGGGTTTTACGGGTTTAGGGCAAGGGATAAAGGAGGGTTTTTGGTTTTGAGAAGATACAACCTATTGTGCTTCTTTAGCTCTTTTAGTATCCTCCACCCAACTCGAAGGTCGAGCCATGAGGACATGGGCCCGAATCTCATCCTTGAGGCCACTGATAAAACACTCTCAAAAAAAGGCATCATTCATGCCCTTTGTTCGAAAATCCAGGCACTCAAAGGCAGCTATGAAGTCTTCCACTGTTCCTGATTGTTTCAACTTTTTCAAATAGCCCAAATGGTTGGTGTCAGTGTCAAAGTGTTCTTAAATCTCAGCCACAAAGTGTGTCCAAGCAATATACCTTGACGAAAAGTTTTTCTCCATTGCCACCATTGCCAACGTTCTTGATCTAGATGGAGAACACCATACTGGAGTTTGGCCAAGTCATATGTAATGCCATATAAAGAGAAATAATGTTCCATTTGGGTTACCCACCCAGTGGGGTCTGAGCCATCAAATTTGGTCACATCCACCCGCGGAAGGCATAGGTCACGTTGAAAGTGATGGTGCTGAAAGTTATGGGAATGAGAGGAATGTTCACCGTCAATATGTGGAGGTGAGTCAGGGGAAGGGTTATCTATAGGGATTTTCAGTTTGGTGCAGAGTGACGAAAAGGATAGATTCAAGCTGGGTGGTCAGTTCTTGTTTGACTTCCTCCATTGAGGAGTGCATGGTTGTATTGATGGTTTCAAAATTGGCGCTGAGTTGTTTCACTTATTGTTGGGTCGCAGTGAGACTAGATTGCAAGGTATTGAAGCGAGCTTCCAATTCTTGGCTATGGGCATGGGCCATGAGGACGAGGGAACTGAAAAGGGGCTAGTGGGGTCAAAACAAATTGCCAAAAAATGATATGTATAAAGGTGATAAAGGAGAAAAGGTGAATCCAAGAAATCTAGGCTGATCCATACACAAGTGATGCCTGATGCGCTACCACTCGAAGGGGTACCAACAGGGGTTACAAGGGTGTCCAACAGATGTGCGCTTAAGAACCACTTGTATTTCCTACGTGTATGAATCCCTCAACCGTGGGTTTATGCGCGTAACAACACACCTCTGTGGCTTAAAGACATTGAAATACGTCTCTACCCTGAAAAAACAATTACCCACAATTTATGCCAAGGAAGGTGCTCTGATACCACTTGTAATATACCAGATATAAAAAGTATGCAGTATAGAAATAAAATGCTAGAAATGGCAGAATAACAGTAATATAACCAGCATAATCTCCACAACAACACAGAAATGATATAAGAACAACAACAGAAATAACACTTGATTCAGAAAGCAATGTTCAAGGGCCTCTTCGAGGGGGCAACCTCCAGTCGAGTAGCGCTCTATTACAATAATATCCAAGCTAGGGTTCTCATACCCTCGACTCCTATTTATACTAAATATGTCTATCAAAAGAAGCATATAGAGGAAGATCCTTCTAGAAGCAGAAGCTTCTATTAGGTCTTCTTACATCCGCCTTATTCTATTTTATTGAAAGGCCTTATTAATATTGACCTTTATTACATCTGAATTATTGTTCTACCTATGTACGGGTTAGGACCCTAACAAAATCGGAAAAAAAATTGCATTGCAAAATCTTGATGTGTACCAACAAAAAAATTGATAATGTTAAAATGGGTTGTGGCAACACAAAAGGATGACATTATCAACCAGTATTGTAGTGGTTTTTCTACTAGCTTCAGAGGGATGGAAGTAAGAGGAAATAAACTAGGTGCATGTTAGTTTGTGGAAAAGATGTATAGTAAGTCATCAATAGAGGTCAAACATATCATAGAGGAAGAGGGATAATCATCTATGGTCCTTATAATCCATGAGTCTTTGGTGAAAATCAAGTGTATCTCTGAAGAGACAAAAGAAACATGATATAATTTCATAGTAGGGAGACTCGCATCAAAATAATTTATTGAAATAAACTAATTTTTATGATGATGATATTTATCGTCCCCTAAGGCCAACAAGATTTTTTGGACAAATCAATGCATTTGAAATAAAATATGAATATGAATATCATTTTTATATTTGAATATAGTGGAAATGAAAGTATCAAGGTCATTGCGATTAAATTGTAAGCCAGAAAAGAAAGTATCAAGGCCAATATCTTATGAAAATATTTTTCGTTAAAATCTTTTGGACAAATATTCTTTATTTTCATTATTTTATTGAAGTACTCTTTATTGAAGTCTCTCGAAAAAATAAAAGAAACTATACTAAAATTTTATTTGGAATATCATTTCTATATTTAAATATAGTGAGAATGAAAGTATCAAGGTTATTATGATGTAAGATGAAAGAAAAAAATTGGAATTCCCAATATACAAGGATATTAGATCTAGTTTTTAAAACAAATTCTCTTGGTGATCCACAATTCTATCTGCAAAATAAAAAATGCAGCAATAGAATAGACTGACACACAAGAAATAAGCATTGCACAAATACAAATACACAAAGAATGAAAGAGAAAAACACTAGAAGTGAGAAGTAAGTTACCATTCCTTGTATTTCAGCAAGAAGACACCCTTCTTTATCAAACTAGGTGAATTTTTGTTTACAACAATAACAAGAGACTTGTTTCTTTTATTTATTTTTGACAAGCATTTTTTCACTTTTTATTAATTAACTTCATGATGTAAATAAAATGATATTTATTTATTAGGAACTTCTCTACTCAACTAGATTGGTGAGGGAAGTTTACAATAGAAACAAATATACATCCTCAGGATGACTGGTGAAGGAAGATGGGTGCCTTCTCTAGTGGCCAAATTCCTCCTTGTTTAGATTTGGAAGAATTCCCACTTCCATCAGAAAGTGAACGAAAGAACATTGCAATGTTGTTCGAGACATCCACTTGGCCTGCATAGTTGTATATCCCTTGCAGCCCATAAGGCAGGAAACATATTGTTGCTGGAAAGTGTTACGAGTTGGAGAGTCTAGAATGGTGTCCATGAGCAAAGGAGGATGAAAATCAGGTATATTTTCCACCATATGATGTACCATAATAATTTCCTCAATGAGTGGTGGCTCGAACAACTTGAGATTGTTGACATTGAGAACATCATGGATGTCTATTTGTGGTGGCAAGTCTGGGCGATAGGAATTCTTTCCAATTATTTCGAGCACAGTGTATGGACCATAGTGCAAAGAGTGGAGCTGACAGTGTTTTCCAATAGTATCCACACTTGATATCCATGATGAAAAACCAATGGTATGCATCATTTATCGTTCCTCTACTTGACGTGTTATTTTGTTGCTTGTAATTCCTCCCCTACTTGGGAATGGCATTGTGAAATATTGTGAATGAAATTATGTGCTGATTTTTTCTCTTGTTGTTGTCGTGTAGACCCTGGGGATGCAAGAGTGAGTGGTAACTTTGAGGGCACACTTGGCTGAAATCCCAGAAAAACCTTGAAATGTGAGAATCCTCTGGAGGAGTGGGTGGCCCTATTATAACTATGTTGAATGATGTGCAGATAAGAGTCCCACTACTTATTTTTGAAAAGTTAAGTGTGAAGAGAGTGGACTAGACTATGGTTTACAACCTTTGTTTGGTTGTCATTTTGGGTGAAATGCGGTGGAGAAATGAATTTGGCATATAAGCAAAGACCATAGAGTACATCAGAAGATACTGAGGAAGCAAGAGTCACAATATGAAATCACATTACTGGATAAGTTGAAATGGGGTGTTGGAGCACGCAATTTTGGGGTAAGGTTCAAGATACAACGCAGAAAACAAGGCATAATGGACCAAGGAAGCAGCACGCGACAGAAGTAAAGGAAAATCAGTGCGACAGAATTGTGGATTAGCGCACGAAGGCAGTTAGAATGTGGAAAAGTTGAGTCCACTTAGAATTAGGGTTTTTTAGTATGATGTAATGGTTTTTACCCACTTTTGTAATATAAATAAAGGATGTATGAGGTATCTAGAGGTATCAATTATCATTGTGAATTATTAGAACTCATGTGTGGAGAACCTGTCTTGGAGAACCTGTCTTATGCAGTGTAACTGAGGGTTGGGTCACAATTTGTGGAGCTTGCTGCGACACTAGACAGCCTCACAAAGTATGACAAACTTTTGATGTAATGTGTGCAATGCCCTATTTTGATGAATAATAATAAGCAGAAGATCTTTGTGGACGCATCCCAAGGGGGGTGGACCACGGTAAAATCATTTGTTGTGATATGTTTGATGTTTTTTTTGTTTCTGCAATTATGAATGAATGATGAATGACTCAAATATTCTCTTGTAGTGCGTAGAATAAAATAATTGTTAGATATAAATGAATGGTGTAATATGATGCATGTTAAAGTAAAAGTAGAAGAAGTAGAACATCCCCAATCCATTCCATGACTACAAACATATGTGTCATGTAGTCACCCATAAGCCATATGAGGTGAGAAAGTGTTGTGCACTCTATGTGCAGTGTTTCCTTCTTGTTTACTAGAGGGGTCGATGGTTTCTAGGGTTTTTTGGAGAACTAAGGTAGAACCCAGGTCAACCCATACATCTAACAAATGGTTATGTTGCTTGTTGGAACTCACAAGAACAACCTGGAAGGGATTTGATGAGAAGGTCAGTGAAGAAAATGCAGTGGTAGAAAGGGATGTTTAGGCCATAGAACCCTACAAAGAAAGAGATTGAAATATGGTTGGAGACAAAGCAACTTGATTTCGTGTAGAAAGATAATAGAAGCTCCAGGTATATACCGCGCCAGTATTTACATAGGTATGTGATTACTGATTTGTATGAGGCATATTTATTTTATTTTCTAGATTTTTTATAAGAGTGGTTATTGAGGTTGAAGGATATTCATCCAACTAATCAGATAAGGCCAATAGAGTGGACTACTGAGAATATTGCACGGTTGGAAAAGGTTAATAAAAAATTCACGCGTGTAGTGGATTTTTGGTTAGATAGTATCATTGCAAGGTTTATTACTAAATTTTCATTGGATACAACAAAGTCATATATTGCTACAAAGCAAGATTTATTGAAGGGACCAAGAGGGAGGTACATTAGTTTACTTTACATGTCAATTAAGATCTTATTGCATGATAAAGGCATGATGACCATGGAATCAGGTAGCTAAATCACTCTGCATGCATGGGGGAGTTGGGGGAAGCACTAAGGAAGATTTGAGATATGGAGAGGGCTTTGGACGGAGGCCAGAAGAAGGAAGTAATGGAACCCATAATGATGACTGAGGAACAGACCAGGGAAATATTAAGGAAAGTAGGAGTGACATGCAATGGATGACCCTACAAGTATAAGATCAATAAGAAAAAGAGGGAAGTAGCCAAGCGAGAGGGATTGGAAAGTGATGAGGAAGAGGTAGAGGATCTCTGTGAAACGGGTAATATTGAGGAAATATTGCATGCCACATATGAGAGGAAAACCAAAGGTCGAGGGTCTGGCACAAAAGAAGGCTCTCCATTCCAGATATGAATTAGTGTGGAACCCACAACCCCATTTGTGACTAAGAAATCTGAAGAAGAAAAATTGTTTAACCAGCAAGTGATTAAAGTGGTAGAAGGATTTTTATAGGACGTGGGTCCAGTGGAAACTCAAGAAAAAGTCTAATTTCAATAAGTAGAATTCAAGTATATACACCAGGCGAAGGTGGTAGTACAAAAAATTTCATAATGGCAGGACAAGATCCAACTATTAGGTTACCAGAGTTCCGAGGAGAAGGGTCGGAGGACCCAAAAAAGAACTTGTTTATTTGTGAAAATATTTGGGAAACTAAGAAGATTACAGATGAATATAAAAATTTTGTGTAGTTGGAAATCACATTCAGAGACCGTGCATTATACTAGTACAGGGGTATCGCAATAAATAATCCAACAAGAGCGCCTACAAATGTCACAGAGGTGAAGAGGCAATTCATAAATGAATTTTAGAAACCAGGTTTAGAGGATCAATTCATGAATGAAATGATAGAGATTAAGAAGAAGACAGGAGAATCAGTATGGGAGGTGGACTAGAAGTTCAAAAGACTAAAAGGTAAGTTGAAGTACCCTATTACTGATATGTATTATAGAAATTTATGTGTTAACTCTTTATTGGCACATTTGAAGTATCCTTTGAGACAACAAAAAATTCAAACCCATGTTGAGGCCTTGCAAGCAACATTGCATTAGAGGAAAATAAATATAAGCATACAGATCCAGTTGTGGAAGAGCTAAGAGAATACCTGAAGAAATTAACATTTCAGTTGAATTAGAATAAAGGTAAGGAGAAAAGAGAAGATGTTTGGTGTACATTATGCAAGACAAAAGGTCATCATAAGAATGAGTGTCCATTATTTGCACAGTATATAGGAGTAGGAATGACAAATACTTTATCTTCATGAGGACCATGGTTTGAGATATGCAGAATAGATGGGAATAATCCTTATTATTGTCCCATGATGCAAAAGTATCAGACAGTACCAAAGAGTACATTTTGTAATTTTTGCAAGTCAATTGGACATGAAGACAAGGACTATAGAACCTTATAGATAATGAAGGAGAGAACATCAGATGCATATAGGGTGTAGGATGAATTAATGACAACACGGTATTTGCAACAACCACAATATAATAATGTGCAACAACTATAGTATAATAATGTGTAACAACCATAGTATAATACCGTGCAACAGTTTCAAGCACAACCGTAGTATAATAATGCACAACAGTTTGGAGCACCACTACAGTATAACAACACGCAACAGCATGCAGTGCCAACACAGTAAAATAATGTGCAACCACAGTATAATGAAGGATCTTATTATAATACACCACGCAGAGATAATCAGGGTAACAGAGGAGGCTATAGAGGAGGTGGTCACAAAGGAAGAGGCTTTGGAGGAGTTAGAGGACTTGTGGTTTGTCGCAACTGTCAAAAACATGGGAACTATGCAATTTATTGTCCACAACCCCCTGCCACATGTATATATTGTTGTGTAGCATACCATGCGACAAAAGATTGCTCAACACTTTTGGTAAAGATACAGGACAAGAGAAATCATAATAACCAGAATTTTCAATGGATTGTTATAGAAAATAGAGAAGAGGATGGGAAAAAGATCAACATAGTTACTAGAGGTGGATCCAATATAGGATAAGATGTATTAAAGAAGGATCGGTATCAATACCAGTGGGGCAAAAAGAATACAATGCCTGAACATAAATTTGATGAACGCAAAGAGAAATAGATATTCAAAGAGGCCAGACAAGAGATTTTGAAGGATAATATTGCATAAACCTCGAGAACAAAGCCAGCAGATGGTATACCAATGTATGAAATGCCAATGGTATAGCAGTGTATGAAAATCCTCCATTATTTAATCAAACCAGCAAAGAGTAGCCTTCAGAGAAGTAAGCAACTTAAAAAACTTTTTGGGGTCATGTGTAAAATTGTTGAATGATAAAAATTATTTACAAGTACTGAAGAGTTTGTTAGAAAAGTGTAATTATGAGGAATAAGGTGTAAAGATAGTGAATCGGGTCCATAAGAAAATAATAACAAGTATGGAATTCAGGTTGAGTACAAACATCAGAGATTTCAATATGGGGGGTATTATATTAGACCTAGGGTATGAATTCAATGTTATTCCAAAGAAGACATGGGAATCTATGGGAGAAACAGCATTGGGGTATTCACCAATCCAGTTGAAGTTAGAAAATAAACATAGAGTGGTGCCAATTGGAATAATAAAAGGGATTCTGGTAGATCTAGATGGTTTGCGGACCATGGAAAATTTTGAAGTCATTTACATAGTAGATAATACTTCGCCATATCCAACATTGTTCGGTCTGAATTGAGATTTTGATAACCAGACTATTATTAACTTGAAGACTAGGAAGATGATATTTGAATAAGAGAAGTTAGATTGATTGCACCATTGTATCCCTCATAAGTAAGAAGGTATGTGGATGCCACGAAAGAAAATTTTATTACATAAGATGTAAATCAGTTATACAGAACTACCGCGCGTGAAGAGGATTATATCAACCCAACTACAGATGGAATGTTGAGTTGTAGGAGTATTATTTCTTGTGCTTCAGAATCTTACACAAGACTAGAGAACTGGCAGTAGTGAATACATGAATTATCCACCAGAATATGTGCCACAATGGTGCGCACACTAAAATGGGTTGGTAAATAGGTAAGGGAACCTCCTACTTTTTATGGTCTGAATGGCTTAGAAGAATTCTTGAAAAAGATTGAGGCATAAGTTTTGGAGAATCAAATATTTCCAGCATTATACATTTCCTTGAAAGAAACACATGCCCATTCATGGGGTACACATAAGGAGAAGATCAACAACTGGTTTCAGTGCAAAATATTATTGCGCATTAGATTTGGCGTAGAGTAGGAGAACATAGTTTTGGAGAATTATGATGGATTTGGACAACCCAGAGAACATATAGATAGGTGCATGGTTCAATGGATATTAATACCACCAGAAGAATGGCCACACCATTTTATTCACACACTAGAAGGAATTCCAAGGAATTGGTACACAGGATAGGAACAACGCAGGGAAACGAATAATTGGGAAGAAATACAACAGAATTTTGTCAATACATTTTCCTTTGAGCATGAAAGTACATAGATTGATACAACACTGAAGGTAGTAAGAGACAATATTTTCGAAGAACTTGAAGTGGATATTGTGACAACATATCAGAAGAAACAGACATTCATACAATTGCGACATTGTTACCATGTCACTGAAGAAGAAGATCCAGTAGAAGAAAACCCGTGCAATATCCAGATCCCAGAAGTTGAAGGAGAAATAGAAGTATAAGGTCCAAAGATATATTCATAATATTATGCTACACCATTAAATATCAAGAAGGTAAATATTGGAACTACAAAAAACCCAAATATTGCAAGCATTGGAGATTATTGGGATAATCAGACAGTAGATAGAATCACAGAATTACTGCGCAAGTATAGTGATTTGTTTCCAACGACATTTTCAGAGATGAAGGGATTAGCAGGAGAACTAATAGAGATGAAGATCCCTTTGAATCCAGAATCCAGACCTATATGATAGATACATTACAAGTTAAATCCAGTTTATAAGTAGAAGGTGAAGGAAAAAATTGACAAGATGTTAGAGGCTGGTGTCATAGAACCCGTGGACAAATCAGAATGAATTAGTCCTATGGTGGTGCAGGAAAAGAAGCAAGGCGGGATTAGGATTTGTGTAGATTTGAGAAAATTGAATGATGCTTTCCTGCATGATCCTTTTCCTACCCCATTATCAAGTTTTGGAGAATGTAGGAGGTCAAGAAGCCTATTCATTTACAGATGGGTTTTCAGGATATCATCATATCAAGATAACACCAGAAGGTCGACACAAGAAAACATTTTCTACAGGATGGGGATCACTCTAGTATACAGTTATCCCATTTGGATTGAAGAATGCACCTGCAATTTTCTCAAGACTAGTTGTAGCATCATTTAAGGAATTTATTCACAAGTTTTTGGAGGTTTACTTGGATTATTGGACAGTTTTCAGTTTATTAAATGATCACGTGGAAGTGTTAATATAGATCTTAGATAAATGTCGACAGTGTCATATTTCATTAAATATTAATAAATGTAATTTTAGCGCACCTTTTGGGATTTTGTTAGGGCATGTGATGTGTAAATAGGATTTGTTGTTTGATCCTACTAAAATTGTTGACATAGTGAACTTACCACCACCTAATTCAGTGCACCAGTTGAAGAGTACAATTGGTCATACAAGGTATTACAGGAAGTTTCTAAGAGGATATGCAAAGATTACTGCATCGATTGAGAAGTTGCTGAAGAAGGACACTAAATATCAGTGGAATGATAAATTCCAACAAAGTTTGGATATTTTGAAGGAGAATATGGTTACTACGCCAATTTTAGTGTTTCTAGACTGAGAAAAAGAATTCCATGTGCATGTGGATGCATATGCAATAGCGCTAGGAGAAGTATTGACACAACCAGGAGAAGGTGATATAGATCACCCTATATCATTTGCAAGCAAGAAATTATCAGATTCATAATATAACTACAATACTACAGAAAGTGAAGGATTATCTATGGTGTATGCATTGCAGGAATAAAGACATTACTTGTTAGGGAAACATTTCAAGATTTTTATAGATCATTTTGCTCTTAGATATTTATTCAATAAGACAATGTTGGGGGGAAGAATATGTAGATGGCTACTATTGTTTTGGGATTTTGACTTTGAATTTGTGGTGAAACCTGGAAAATTTAATGCATGACCAGATCACTTATCCAGGATAAATAATGGAGAAGAACCAAGTAACCTGGAGAAAAACTTCTCAGATGCACAATTGTTTTCAGTACACATTGTTGATGAGTATTTTGTTGACATTATTGAATTTTTTAGTATAGGATTTGCACCAAAGGAATTTAATATTGTGCAGAAGAAAATTTTGGTGGTCAGAGAAGGTCATTTATACAAACTTGGTGCAGGCAACATTTTTAGGAGATGTGTTATAGAATACGAAAGGCCTATCATTTTGGTAGAAGCACGTGAAGGTATAGTTGGAGGAAATTACGTAGGGAAAGATATTGCGTAGAAGGTATTGCACACATGATTATGGTGGACAATGATTCAAAAAGATTCAAAGGAGTACTTTCAAAATTGTGATGTCTTTCAGAGATTTGGAAAGCCATCTAGGAAGGATGAGATGTCATTGAGATCTCAGGTAAATTTGCAAGTATTTGATAGATGGGTAGTAGACTTTGTAGGTGCAATTAATCCACCAAAAACAAGATCAAGGGCTAGATATATCATTAAAACTATAGAGTATTTAACCATATGGTTTGAGGCAACAAGAATGAAGTATTGCAGAGTGATTTTTATTTCAACATGTTGTTACAAGGTTTGGATATACAATAATATTGATGAGTGATCAGGGGACCCACTTTATCAACAGTACAATCCAGGAAATGCTATAATAATTTGAGATACATCACCAGAAGAGAACTCCTTATCATCCTTAGGAGAATGGAACAGTTAAAGCATTTAATAAGATATTAGAGAATTTCTTGACCAAGATTTTTAATATAAACATGGATGATTGGGAATTTAAGGTACCAACAGTGTTATGGGATTTTATATAAATGCATGCAAGAAGCTAACAAGGAAAACACCTTTTAGGTTGGTGTATGGACAGGAAGCAATAGTTCCCTTGCATTATTTGATACCAAGTCTACACATTGAAGCTATTACAGACATGACAGAAAGAGGTGTAGCACAAGAAATATTATCTCAAGTTCTAGAATTAAAAGAAGACGTAATTATAGTTGGTTTCCATCAAGAGGTACAGAAAATAAAAGATAAGGCTTGGCATGAAAGACATATCAAGAAGAATAAATTTAAGGAAGGAGATATGGTTCTCCTCTATGATAGTAAATACTTGTAGCACCCAGGGAAGTTCAGAATGCATTGGTGAGGGTCATATGAGATAAATTCTGTCACAGATGGAGGTGTTGTGCAAGTGAAGGACTTAGCAGGCAAGGAAATGCAAGGACTGGTGAATGATAGTCGACTGGAACTGTATAGGGACAATCGAACTATCAACCCTCAATAGGTGTAGTGAAGTAATTAGAATTGTACATAATGTATATAGTAGGAAGAAAAGGAGGAAAAAGAAAACAAAAAGTAGAAAAAGAAGAAAAAGGAAGAAAAAATGAGAAAAATCCAAAAAGAAGTAGTTAGAAGAAAAAGTGGTAGAAAGATAGTTGAGAATGACAACACGCAACAGAAAATAAATTGGTGTAAAAAAATCCATGAGACTGTGCATAGGAAAAGTAAACACTGCACGATGGGATGGAAAATGACCGAAAAAGCGAAAAACTGGTGAACGGAAAAGAAAGAGTGTGTTAGAGCATTTATGACAGAGTCTATAAAAAGGGAAAAGCATGGAAAATGAAAAACACTAGTTATTTTTTATAAAAGGAGAAACAAAGTGTATAGATTTTCATCATGGGCGAAGATTATGAAGAATCTAGCCGAGTTGCACCAAATGTTTCCAGAATTAAAACAATGGTTCCGCCAAAGTTCATAGGACCCAGTCATTTCACGCGAAGAACCAAAAGAAATAACAGATTGATTGAAGAGATGATCAGGGTGGTCGATGTGGACAAAGTTCCAATGACAAAGACTGAATCAATCGGTTTGATGTGGAGTGAAGAAGAAAACCCAGAAGAAGAAGCAGTGGAAATCACCCAAGCAACGCAAGGGTGAAACCCTAAGACATAAGCAAACCCAAAAATGGCGCCAACATAGGGTGAGCAGGAGGAAGAAAGTGAGACTACAGAATCAGAGAAACTAGACACAACAAAAAACCCTAGGAAAGAAGAACCCTCAGAGGATAAATATGACAGTGATGCAGATGAAGAAATGCAGTAAGAAACAAAAGGGTCGTCAAAGAAAAGGGAAACAATGATGAAAGTGTGCACATATCAATAGTTTGATATGTTAGTGATCCACATTCCATATTCAATTGTAGTTGTAGAAGTTATGCTAGGATGTGTTCCCAAGTTGAAGTACGTCAACCATGATGTGAGCAAAGTAGAAAAATTCCGAGAGCTTGGGAAAGAGTTTTATATGGAAAACATGGGGTCAACCTCGAAGGGAATCTCGATAATGGAGCCCAAACAATGGATAGTCGAACTTTACAATTATGGCATTATGAATTTACTAGGAATTCCTCACTTCGGCAGGGGGAAGGACATTAATGCATGTGTAAAACAACTTTTGGTGCACATACATGGAGGGTTTTTATGGATGGAAATACCTGTCCCGATCGATGTCAACTTGATTTCTTAGCTTATAGCACTGCCAACAGATGGGGTAAAACCTGAGTAATATCTTGATGACAAAAAAAAGAGAAGGCTATTGCAGAGGAATTGAAGGAAAAATTTGGCATAAACAGAGGAAAAAAAGGTATGATAATTAATAATATCAATGACCCAACTACCAAATTTGCGACAAAATTGATGGCCTACAAGCTACTTAGATGTTGTCACAAAGAAGAGGCACTTGTAGGGGTAGTCACAGTAGTTGTGCATTGCGCAAAAGGAACAGTTCTAAGTTGGGCATCGTATCTTCTCAGTTTATTCCTAGAGGACTGCATAGATGCATAGGATGATAGAACGGAGTTCCACTATTCCTAGCTATTGATTTTGATAGCCTTGGAGGCATGGGAAAAACCTAAGTATTCAATTTTTTGTGATAGAAGAAGAAAGTGTGGCACAATAAGATATGAAACTGTGCGACACAACACATATGCTAAGAAGAGAAAATCCAACTCAAGAATTTTTGGCCTATACATTTAGAATATGTAGGAGAAGATTGCAAATACATGGAGAATTTCACCTGAAGTGGTGAAGGAGTATGAGGGGATACCCAATTGTAAGGAATATAGGCATAGCATATGGATACAAGCCATAAGAGACCCTAAGATGGCATGTCTAAAGATGCAGTATTGCATAGCAGCAGAAGAATTCCAATGGGTACTAGAATAATGGACCGATCAATGGAAGGTGCCAGTAGTAGTCAAGAAAGGAGAAAAGAGCAAAGAGCAGGTAGAAGCTGGCACATCACATAAGTCTAGTAGCCCAACATAAAATACTAGAAAAGTAGCAGAGTGCAGAAAACCAACAACTATTGGTACAACAACAAAGAAACCAAGAAATAAGGAAACGGTACCAAGGGCCTCGATGTTAGGGACTGAGTGCGTAGAGGAAACAAATGGAGAAAATCAACACAATGGTAAGAACACCCAAGAAATAAAGATTCCATTGCAGACATACACACCACCAAAGAGGAAATCAACCATGCATATGGGAGAACAGAGGAAGAAGATGTAAGCACAAAAGAATCCCATTCAACTTACTATAGTGGAAGACAAGGCATAGTTAGTGGCAGATAAAGTGAAAGACCGAGGAGAAGATGCACTCTACATCACGGAATCACAGAGAGAGTAAATAATGAAAAAAATGATGGAGGTCAAGGAGAATTTAGAAAGCCTCCATGTTAAGGTATCTAAGCAAAAAGAAACAAAACAGTAGGAAGCCTTAGTGCAACAAAATCCAATATATGAAGAGAAGGAAATAGTGCAGGCAGAAATAGTGGGAAGTGCGATGTTCTAGATAAACCAAATCATGCTACAATTCAATGAGGACATCGCGCAAGCACCTTTGAACGATGTAAAACAATTGGAATTGGTTATGTCTAATCCAAATTTATGCAGGAACACAACAGAATACACAAATAACCATGAATACAAAGATGTAGCGGAAATAACACTTCATTTCATTAATATCCAAGAACTGAAATTTGTTTACAGACAAAATAGAAATAAACTAGCTAGGGCATTGGTAGCTTATCTCTGAGAAGATATGTGGTGGCTACAGGCCTCTGAACTCTGTGTTACAATGAGGCTTGAAGGCCTATATATTATTGAGAAACAATGGAAACCCTAAATATCCAAAAACCTAACCCTAGGAGATGAAACGCTAGAATATGGGCCCCATCAGGGTAAATTGGTACATCAATTTCCTGGGGTCGTAACTTTGGCATATTATCTCTGTTTGACACATATGATACATCGTTAGAAATATATATCCGAGGACTACAACTTCTGATAGTGAATATCATGGTTTAGAATAGACTATTATTCTTTGTAGGTTGATGCCAAAAAAAACATCGTTTAGGGCCTCAAAACAGCTCCAGAAGTTCAAGACCCGAAAAACTACCAAAAATAGTAAATTGTGCTACAATTAAGGAAACTGAAAAACTAAAAGAAACAATGGTAGGGGTCCAAGTGGAATAGGTGGGTGGCCACCAATATCCACCTGGATCATTCCTCCCCCTTAGGAAGAAATGGCCCCCATTGCGTTGAGTTCCTCCATGAGATGAGGAAACTTTTGTTGAACATGGTCCCTGGTGAGCCACTTGCCCTGGTGAAGGAGTTGGCCTGCTTTGACAACTCGATATCGTTGGATCCTCTGCTGGCAGGTGTTGTTGATATGTGTGTCCATAATCTGATCAATTGTGTCTTTTTTCATGCAGTTTGGGTTTAACTTTGTTAGTGTGAGTTGTTCTGCCATGTCGGATGTGTCCAATAGAGGTGGAAAGTAAGGCTGAAGGTGGTCCACATTGAACACTGGGTGCAAAACCAGAAATGGTGGGATACTAAGCTCAAAGGAATTACCCCTTACAACCTTGGTGATGGTGTATGGCCCATATCAGAGCGGGAAAATCTTGCGGTGGGGTCCAATGAGGCGCTCCTTCTGCAAATGTAGCCACACTTTGTTGCCCACCTGGAAGTTATGTTGCACCCGATGTTGATCATGTCGTTGCTTGTACTTAGCATTGGCTTTGTCCAGTATGTCATGAACCATTTGGAGAATGTGTTGAATGTGCTCAATGAAGTTGTTCGCCTTGGTAGCTTCAGACTGGACATGAGTCGAATCAGCCCGAGTAGCTACAAATGGTATGGCTACATTAATGGGACATAGTGGTTGGAATCCCAAGCCCACCTAAAAGGGGTTGTGGTCGGTTGAGCTGTGGAGGGCTCGATTATAGCTATGTTGTACATAGGGGAGGCTCTCATCCCATGTGCGGGGATGCTTTGAGTTGTACATGTGAAAAATGTTTACGATCAACCTGTTGATGACCTCTGTCTGGCCATCAGTTTGGGGATGGAAAGTTGTGGAATTGGTGAGCTTGGTGTCCAGGATTGACTAGAGGATGGACCAAAATGCACTGAGGAAACTATTGTCCCGATTTGAGATGATATACTATGGTATCCCAAAGTGTACCCACACTCGTTCAAAGAATAGTTTAGCAGTGGCTTATGCTGTGATACTCTTCTTGCAGGACGCCATAATGGCCATCTTTGAGACTCTGTCGACGACCACGAAAACATAGCCGTTGCCATTCTTAGTAGAAGGAAGGCCCGACATGTAATCCATGGATATGGATTCCCAAGGTTGACTAGGGGTAGGCAGTGGAGTATAGAGGCCTTGCTTCTTGATGGTAAGTTTGGAAATGGCATAGGAAGTGCATGATCTGATGTAATTCCCAACATCTTGTCGAAGGTTTGGCCAATAGAAATACTTCTGCATTACTACCACTATTTTCTCGACCCCGAAATGCCCAGTGACCCAACTATAGTGCACTTCCCAAATCATCTTGGCATACTCACTTGAAGGAACACAAAGGTGTCCCAGGTGACATAGTAGTGCATCCTGAAGGTGAAAGTTTGGAACTCGGTTACCCTCCAAGAGAGTCTTATATGTGTGGCTGAAATCTGGATCGCTCTTGTAGAGAAGTGGCCAATCATAAGTCTCATGCCCACAAGAGTTGAGCACTGTGGTTATCGCCACGATTGGTGGTCGGCTAAGGCAGTCTACAACATTATTGGTGTTTCCCTTCTTGTACTTGATGTTCAAATGAAATTGTTGTAGATATGTGGACCACTTATGATGGCGATCGTTCTGCAACTTCCCTTGTGTCTGTATGAACTGCAAGGGTCAGTGGTCTGTGTGGATGATCATTTCCTTCCCCGAAATGTAATGCTTCCATTGTCGTCAAGCCTACACAATGGAATACATTTATTTTTCATAAGTGGGATACTTTCGGACTGTGTCGGACAGTGTCGCACTGTGATAAGCCATCAGATGCCACTGTTGAGTAAGAATTTCCCCAATAGCATAGTCAGAGGCATCTGTCTCGATCTCAAATGGTTGTTACAAGTCTGGTAATGTGATCACTGGGGCACATCAAAGGCGATGTTTCAAGTATATGAGCACCTTCTATTGAGATTCCGACCAAAATAATTTTTCTTTCGCTCCTCCCTTTGTGACTTGACTCAAGGGCCAAGTGATATGAGAGAATCCCAACACGAACCTACGGTAGAAAGTAGCAAGACCCAGAAAGCTGTGAAGCTCTATTAGAGTGGTTGGGGCTGGTCAACCCCAGATGACTTGGATCTTGGTTGGATCCACATGCACCCCACGCTCATCAATAATGTATCCCAGATATTGAACCCGGGTCATGCCAAAAGTGCACTTCTCCAAATTGGCACACAACTTGTGTTTCCGCAGTGTTTAGAGGACTTGTCGGATGTGGTGGAGGTGCTCTTCCCAAGTCTGACTGAAGATCAGGATGTCATCCAAGTACACTACTACAAATGAGTTGGTGAATGGTTGTAATATGTCGTCCATCAGCCTCATGAAGGTTGCAATATAAATCGTCAACCCGAAAGGCATGACCAACCATTTGAAAAGGCCCTCCTTGGCTTTGAAGGCAGTCTTCCACACATCAGAAGGTTCGATTGGTACCTGGTGATACCTAGACTTCAAGTCGATCTTGCTGAAATATTTCGCCCCTTTGAGTTGGTCCAGAAGGTCATCAATCCATGGGATCAGGTACCTATTCTATACAGTGATCTTGTTCATCACCCGATAGTTAATACAAAGTCTCCAAGTCCCATCCTTCTTCTGCACCAACACGATCGGGCTCCCACAAGGATATGAACTTGGTCGGATGTGACCTTTCTGCAGTAGCTCCCGAATCTTCCTCTTGATTTCATCATTCTCCAGAATAGAGCATCGATAGATCAGTCCATTGGGCAACGAAGCACCTGGGATCAGATCGATGGGGTGCTTGACCTGACAGTGCAGAGGCACCCCTACAAGTGAGGTGAAGATGTCTCGATACTCCTCCATGACCTAGTCCATTTGTTGTTGTCGTGTGGAGGAGCCCTGTCTGGAGGTCGTGGCCATAGTATTCTTCTTTCCCTGAGGGCGGATCATCAAGAAAAAAAATTTCCCGATTTTGGAAATGATCTTACTACATTGTTTTGTAGTAACCAAAGAGATAGCGACAGGCGGTGGTACCTCTGGTATCTTGTACAAATTATTTTCCAAGGTAACAATAACAGCGTGAGTCTAGGAATCATACATAGCATGTCGCTTACACAATTATGGTTGCCCTAATAATACATCACAAACATCAAGAGGATAAATGTCACATAATACCTCATCAATGAAGGGCTTGATGTTGTAGGGAAGGTGACACTATTGGCTGACGTGGAGATCCTGTCCTTGGTGAAGCCACCCGATGGTGTACAGTTGTGGGTGTGCTGTGGTCGAAAATCCCAACCGCTTCACGACCTCTTCTGCAATGAGGTTCTTTTGTCTCCCACTATCGACAATGAACTGTAGCAGGGAACCCTTTACACACATCTGGGAGTGGAAGAGACGCTCCTCCTCCTCTAGATCTTCCGGTTATTCCTTTTGGATCTTCGTGGTGGAAATGGTGGATTTAGGCTCCGCATCGATAATCAGCTTCCCTCTGTCATTCCCCTTCTCATTTTCTAATTCAGTGTTGGAGCATGCATATGATTCAGAAGCCCTCATCTCAGCCACCAGTGATTGTTTGGACCGACACTCACTTGTGTTGTGAGTGGAGATCTTATGGAACTCACACCACTTTCCCGTGTCCTTCTTTGTCTTCGCGATGTTGTTTTTTGCTTGTGGCTTTGGCAGGTTTTCTTGAGCCTCCATGACTTGGATTTTTCCTTTGTTCTGCATTTTGGGGGCACCTTTCGCTTGCTTTTGATTCGCAGATCCAAAGTCTCACTTCTTTTGTTTGAATTTATGATCAATATTGGCAACATACCGGTATGTCGTACCAAGCGAAGAGATGTCGAGGAACTCCATTTCCTCCTAAATGTATCTATGTAGACAACTGAGGTACTTCATCACCAAATTTTTCTCTGAATATTTGATACCCAACATTATGCGCAGGGTATGGAACATATCCGTCAGCTCATGCACATCTTGATCCCTTTGTTGTTGCAGTGCAGTCCATTGTATGTACTTGTCCTCATAGCTCCCCATGGGATAATATTTTTCCTTGATGGCATCTTGGAAATAATTCCAAGTGGGTACGACCGAGAATAGAGAGGGTTCCTCCTCATCCTTTTTCTCACGGTAGTTTTCCCACCAGTCCTTGACATGGAGGGCATCTTTTAGCAGTGACAAAATAATCTTCTCCTGGTCGAAAAAGTAACGAACCGAGAAATATCCTTCTAATAGATTCAACCATATATCTATGACATCTCCATCTATTTGGCTATCAAATATGGGAATGTCAAATTTTACTTGTACCTTAAAAGGGGTTGCACCTCCAGAGTGGCTGTTGGATGCAGATGCGCCGCCAGTGGGAAATCATTGAAGGATCTGGGCGAAATTATCCATCATCGCATTCCTTTGTTTTTCACGGGCCTCCTCAAGAAATATTTTGATAGGATCTCCTACTCCCTCATCTTTCTTTTCATCCCCCATGGGTGGTCGTCAGGTTTTGCGAGGCTGATCTTGCAAAGTTTCAACTAGATTGAGCCCTGACTCCTTATACCCCGACCTTGTTGGGGACATGCAAAGAAGGATTGAGAAAGAGTAGACTACTCTGATACCATTGGTCTGAATTTATGCAAGAATGCAACAGAATACACAAATAACCATGAATACAAAGATGCAATGTAAATAACACTTCATTTCATTAATATCCAAGAACTGAAATTTGTTTACAGACAGAATAGAAATAAACTAGCTAGGGCGCTGGTAGCTTATCTCTGAGAAGAGATGTGGCGGCTATAGGCCTCTGAAATCTGTGTTACAATGAGGCTCGAAGGCCTATATATTATTGAGAAACAATGGAAACCCTAAACATCCAAAAACCTAACCCTAGGAGATGAAACGCCAGAATATGGGCCCCGTCAAGGTAAATTGGTACATCAATTTCTTAGGGTTGTAACTTTGGCATACTATCTTCATTTGATGCATATGATACATCGTTAGAAATATCTATCTGAGGACTACAATTGCTAACAAAAAATATCATGGTCTAGAATGGACTAATATTGGTCGGAGGTTGATGCCCAAAAAACAGAGTTTAGGGCCTCAAAACGGCTCTGGAAGTTCAGGTCCCGAAAAACTGTTGTTACACATTATTTTCGTCATCCCTGTGATCGTTAATGATGTAAACCTATCTATTGCCTTTAGAGGGGTCACAGTGGCCTGAGTTCCTGAAGAGAGAAGGAAGAAGAAATTTTCCTGAGAAAAGAAGTTGCATTTTTTCTATGAAAAAACCTTATAAAAAGAAATGTACGCAGGTTGCTATATAGGCAGGGTGCGGAAATGACCAATTTCCGCAGGTTGCTATATAGACAGGGTGCGGACTTTCCGCAGGGTGCGGAAATGACCAATTTCCGCAGGTTTCTATATAGCCAGGGTGCTGAAATTCCAGCACGTGGGAAAAACGTACGGTTTCTCGAATTTTCTAGAAGGAGAAGCTTCTTGGGTGAGGTGGCATCCGAACGGTTTGGATCTTACTCGCTTTCATGATTTAGTGGGATCATCCTAACCTCCTCACCTTATCT
>SNQJ01S0007942.1:1103-42833 GCA_010110895.2 Picea sitchensis | reverse complement strand
TTTATTACATGATTCCTTGATCACATGTATAGACTAGGGTTTTGAATATATTAATGTCTTTGTTGTGATTGGTTTGTGTTGTTGTGATTGGACGACGCAAGAGCATCGTAGCAGAGCGAGGATCAACAGAGATAAGGGGATATTTCATAAAGTAAGTACATCACCCTTCTTCTCTTGTCCATTCAATACTTTAGAACTAGGGAAAGAGTAGTATTCTGTCACGGTTTGTTCCAGATCCAGGTGGATCTGAGGAGATTGGTCTGTGTCCGCACTCACGAATTTATCCTTGAACAACTGCCAAAAATAGTAAATTGTGCTACAATTAAGGAAATAGAAAAACTAAAAGAAACAATGGTGGGGGTCCAAGTGGAATAGGCAGGTGGCCACCAATATCCACCTGAATCAATGTCCAAGATACCAACCAAAGCGTTGTATAAGTTGCAAATGACCGTAGAACAAGAAGTTCAATCCAAAGCTAGGACGGATGCAACAAAGTTGGAGGCAACCAAGGAAGAAAAGGAGGTATTAGAGATAGCCCTCAAAGAAGTGCAGATCAAACATGAGGAGGAAAAACAACGCGCAGACAAATTGGATAAAAGACTTGAGGAAGTATTCCAAATGATTCTAGACAATGCCCTAGTAGGAGAGCTCATCTTAGAAAAAAAGATACGAAGGATAGTGTAGACGATGGATGAGTACAAATAGGAGATAATAGAATTAGCTGGGAAGCTAACACCAACAACCCCTCTAGAAGTCAGATCAGAGAGGGAGAACCAATTAACATAACACACAAAAATTATCGCACTGGAAGTAAAAGAAGTACCAGGGCTCTATGAAAGAACCGCACAGATATGGACAAGCCTGGAAGAAGATGAAGAAATTCAACAATTGTATCAGAGGGAAGAGAAGTTGAATATCGTAGTTCATGATTTAAAGTAAAGAAAAAAGGAAATGCCTATATCATAGAGAATGAAGGCCCCACAAGAAATGAAGAATCTACAAGTAGAATTTAAGACAATCCAAGAAGAAAGACAGATAAGACATGCTCAATTGGAGCCACTTAAGGAGAAAGAAGAGAAGATGATAATAGAGTTGGAAACAAAGAAAGGCAGATTGGAACCAATGTAGTTGGAAAGTATAGAAGTGTTGAAGGAGCACGTCACAATGCACGTGGTGGAGACCTTGATAGAAAAAAGTGTGCAAGCGAAGACACAAGTAGTTGCACTCATGAAGAAGTTCTAGGCATTGGAGAAATCGGTGCAGGAGGTACACACTGCCTAAGTAGCTCAGGACAAGCTACAGGTTAGTTTTGGGGGCTTTTTGGAGCAGGCAATTTTTGGGTAAGGTTCGAGATACAACGCAACAAACGAGGTAGAATTGACCAAGGAAGCAGTGTGTAATGGGAGTAAAGGAAAATCAATGCAATTGAATTGTGGATTAGCGCAGTTAGAATGTGGAAAAGATGAGTCCACTTAGAATTAGGGTTTTGGAGTATGATGTAATGGTTTTTACCCACTTTTGTAATATAAATAGAGGATGTATGAGGTAGGTAGAGGTATCAATTATCATTTTGAATTCTTAGAACTCATGTGTGGAGAACCTATCTTGGAGAACATTTTTGAGTCTTGAGTCTTTGATATGTTTTGTTTGAAGTATCAGTTTTGGTTGTATAGCTGAGGAGGTAATGGAGACTTGTGGAGTGTAAATGTGGGTCAGATAACAAGATGTGGAGCTTGGTGTGACATTGGTTAGCCTCATGGAGTATGACATACTTTTGATGTAATGTGTGCAACTCCCTATTTTGATCAATAATAATAAGAAGAAAAAGTTCTTTGTGGACGTAGCCTAAGGGGGGTGAACCACGATAAAATTATGTGTTGTGATATGTTTGATGTTTTTGTTGTTTCTGCAATTATGAATGAATGATGAATGGATAAAATAGTCTCTTGTAGCACGCAAAATGAAACACCTATTAGATCTAGATGAATAGTGTAATATGATGCATGTTAAAGTAAAATTAGAAGAAGTAGAGCATCCCCAATCCATTTCATTACGACAGACATCCACATCTTGTAGTCACCCATAAGCCATCTTGGGTGAGACTGCATTGTGCATTATGTGTCCAGTGTTTCCTTTTGGTTTACCAAAGGGGCCAATGGTTTCTAGAGGTTTGTTGGAGAACTAAGGGAGAACCTGTGTTAGACCATACATCCAACATGAGGCCACACATGATGGAAAAAGAAGTTGGTGGTTTGTACAGGAGTTGTATTTTTATGATAGGGAATGAATACATCCATCTTAGAGAAACAACAAACTATGACCCAAATAATATCATGCTTGTGAAATGTGGAAGGGAGACCACTCAAAAAGTCCATGGAAATGGATTCTCATGGAAGAGAAGGAACTAGGAGAGGTTCGTACAGACCATGCATAAGGTTATATGGCTTACTTTGTGAACAAAGGGAGAAAGTACAGATGAATTTTTCACTTGTTTGGACAGTGTGGGCCAGTAGAAATGGCACTGAAGATTGAGGATGGTTTGGGCTATGCCAAAATTTCCATTTCAAGAATATGTGTGTGCTTCTCGAATTAGAATGAGATGATATTTGGTCTATGACACACATAACTAAAGCATGCCAAACTTTTTTGAATCATGGATCTGTAGCATACATTTCCTTCCATGCATCATAAGTTGCACAACACACTTCTAAAATGTGCAGAACCTGCATGAGAGGTTGACTTAACAAGTCTACAATCTTATTGGAGGTTCGCTTCTTATATTTAATAACTAGGTAAAACTATTGAAGATACGTTTCCCTCTTTAAATGGAATTGTTCCTACATCTTACTATGGGAGTTGATGTATATTAGCGGATGATGGTCGGTATGCAGGATGGTGTCTTTACCCAAAATGTAGTGGCGCCATTGCTTGAGTGCATGTACCAAGTTGTATAATTCCTTGTCATATGTGTTGTAGTTGACTTTGGATTCTGTAAGAGTCTCATAGTGATACGCTACTAGATTACCTCCATGTTTAAGTATAGCCCCAATGGAGAATTAAGAGGCGTCTGTCTCAATATCAAAGGGATGATTCACTTCTGACAGTATTAGAAAAAGGATTGAAAAAAAGGTTGTCTTCAATTTCATAAAATGGCGCTCAACCTCTGGAGTCCACAGAAAAGTTTCTTGATCTAACAGCTGGTGTAGAGGTCAAGCTAGTTGTGAGAAGTGGGAGACAAATTTCCTGTAGAAATTAGAAATTGATGCCCCCCATGAAACTTTTGAGGTCATGTGAGTTGGATTGCATTGGACATTGCGCCAAATCCTGCACCCTTGAGGGATCTAGGTGCACATATTGGGTATCCACTATGAATCCCAAGTACTGGATGGAATTATGTCCAAAGAAGGACTTATGTTCCTTTACTTGCAACGTATGCTCGCATATAAATTCAAGAACTATACATACATGTTGCAAATGGTCTTGCCAAAAGTTACTGACGATCAAAATATCATCCAAATAAATAACAACAAACTTACCCAGGTGTGGTTTGAAGATGTCATTAATGAGGCACATGAATGTGGATAGTGCATTCGTCAGCCCGAATGGCATTACCATCCATTTGAAAAGCCAAAATTTGGTCTTGAACGTTGTCTTCCATGTGTTTTATGTTTGCATGGACACTTGATGATACCCAATTTTCAACTCCATATTAGTGAAGAAGCAAGCCCCTTGTAGGTGGTCCAACAAATCCTCAATCCAAGGAAGGAGATATCGTTTTTTAATAGTGGATTTATTGAGGGAACGCTAGTTAGTTACGAGGATCTACTTAGAAGTTTCTTTCTTGGGAATAATAAAGGCAGGGGACACACATAGCGACGATGAAGGATCGATGTTTTCGGATTCGAGAAGTTGACCAATTTTGCGTTCAATTTCATAAGCTTATCAAGGCGCAAGGAGGTAGGAATGGGAAATGGGTAAGGATGCGCCGGGTATGAGGTCAATGGAATTATCAATAGAGTGAGATGGGGGTAATCCTGTGTGTCGTGTGAATACATTGGAAAATTCATCGAGTAAGGGGATCATGTTTGGAGGTGTAGGAGTGGACAAATTATTAGGTTTAATAGGGCACACTAAGAAAAAAGATACACATTTATTGACACTGACTTGCTTAATTGTTTCTTTGTCAATAAGGGATGGAGTAGGTTTAGGAGAAGATGTTGTGAGAACATAGGTGCGCTCGTCCATTTTCATATGATATTGGTGGGCTTCGACATGGTATACAACATTTTGGGCATGTTAGTAGGAGAGGCCAAGTAATAAGTATGCACAATCTAGAGGGAATACATCACATGGGACTCTATCATGAAACAAACCAATGGCGAAGGTGATTGCACAACACCTAGAGACTGTGAGACAAGGTCCTCCCTTTTGTACTCAACCAAGTTGGTATGGGGTTGGATACGAAGTATGGGTAGTTGGAGGCATTGTACCAAGTCCTATGAGGAAAGGTTCTTTTGGCTTCCATTGTCCATAATGAGGGTGGCCAATTCATGTTTGATCTATAAATTATGGGTGAAGAGAGGAACAGTAGATCTGCTTGGTTCATTGGTGGTCATTAAAATGAGGGATGGATATACTTCTGTAGGGTTATCAAAGGAAACAACTTTAGGATTTGCATGGGATTCGATCAGATCAATCTCAGAAAACAAAGTTTTGTTGGTGTGCAGATTCTTAAGTGCACGATAGTCAATAGAAGAGTGTGAATTGGTCTTATGGAAAGAACACTAGGGCACATTACGAGATCAGGCGAGGAAGGACTGTGGGCCAGCTGATGGGAGAGTAGGAGAATTACTGGGAGTGGATGGTCCAACTCAAGCTTGAGGAGAAAGGAGTCAAGGTACCACCTTACATTCCATGACCAAGGCTTGAAGAAAAGCCTTGTCCATAAAAGGATTGTCGAACATATCTACTACACAACAAATGCTTAGAAATAATCCATAATTGAACTTGAAAATCAATACCTGTTTTGGATCAGTGATGTGGCGTTGGATGCACAGTTTGCANCAGAAGATGTCGATGTATCCTTGGACAAAATGATTAGAAAGTTATCGAAGCTGCAACCATATGGTGAGGAGGTTCTGGAAATAGCCCAGTGGGTAGAAGCGCTCTTTGAGAACCTGACAGAATCCATCCCATTTCATAATGTGTGGTGTTCGTGTCTCAATCGGGTTGCCTCTATATGCGACCTAGGAATAATTTTATATCTAAGTGTCCCACCATGTCTATGCAATTCCTTTGATTTGCAGACGGATGATCTGAAGCTTCATGTGTTCTGTCATCTCAAGACATGTAAAGAAGTATTTGGAAAGACTGTGAAGCCAAGAGTCGACATTCTCTCCATTCATTTGGCCCACAAACTTCAGTAATTGGAAGAATGTATCAAGCTACATGGGTGTTGGATTTCTGCGCTTTTATAGACAAAGTATCTCCTGGAGAGCCATCGTTAAATCCTAAATTAGAGTTGTGACAGTGGATGTGAAATCCTCTATAGACAACTCTCTTCACGACAACATAATTTCCATTCACTACGAATGTCGATCTGTCACTGGTTGTTGCACTATGAATCATTGAACTCGTGAGCGCACTAAGAAGGCACATGATACCCTGAAGAGGGTGTGTGGAGAATGGTGAAAGATGAACGTGTTGGAGGCCTTGAGGAGGGTGCACCAGAAATCCTAAGAAGGATGTTTGTCTCTGAGAAAAAAATTGTTGGATGGCCTCTCTTCTGAATTTTGTGGCTAAGCAAAACCTGGCTTGGATCTAGGCTCTGATATCAACTGATCTATAATTATGTCTACAAAATTAAAAATGAAGCAATAGAATATACTGGTAGACAAGAAATAAATGTTGCACAAATAGAAATACCCAAAGAATGAAAGAGAAAAACATTGGAATTGAGAAGTAAGTGACAATTCCTTGTATTTCAGCAAGAAGACACCCTTTTTACAAAATGGGCAATTTTTTGTTTACAGCAGCAACAAGAGACTTCTTTTATTTCTAACTAGCAAGTGTTGTTTCACTTTTTATTAATTAACTTTCTGATGGAAATAACATGTTATTTATTTATTATGAACCGTCGTGCTTAGTTGGATTGGCGAGGAAATTTTACAATAGAAACAATTATACGTCCTCATGCTGAATAGAAAAGGAAGATGGGTGCCCTCTCTACTGGCCCACTTGGAATTCTCAATCTACAAGGACACCAAATCTAGTTTTCAAACATTTTTGATAAAATTAAAAACCATAAATTGTTAGCTCATAAAAAACAAAAGAAACTATGAATTTTCATTTCCAAATTATTCAATAATAAAAACAACTTGATAAATCAAAGAACTAATATAAGATTATAAGGTATGATAGACTAAGATTATAAGGTATGATAGACAAACACTAGTCTCAATTATCATCATCAAAATCATTATGGTGTTAAAAACTAAGAAATAAAGTATCAAGGTCGTGACTTTATTAAATTGACTTATATTATTAATGTTAACATATTATTAAAGTAACTTTTATCATGATGATATATATGGTTCTCTAAAACCAATACAGCTTATTGGACAAATGAAAACAATTAAACACATGAGTGTTGGACTATTGGTAAGTTGGATGAGGGAAGGAGCATTTCAAAATTCACCAATCAACCATCCTTATTGTGCTATGATGAGGTGTTCCTACATGATTATGCCCATAATACCCACAATTAATGGAATGGAAACACATGGTAAACATTGTGGGTGATTTTTACTAATAGGGATGCCTGTCTAATTAATGGGTTGTTGAATTAATGGGTTGGTGTTCCCATTATAAATTGAACAATTTTCATTGAAAAAATAAAATCAATCACTGAAATATTCTTTAGAATATCCTTTTTATATTTGAGAATAGTGGAAATGAAAACTCAATGCCAAAATGAATCCACTTTACACATTGGGATCCAAGAAATGTAGTACACATTATTTATTTATTGTAAATTTATATTAATATTAAATATTTAAATATAATGATAAATTTATTATTTATATGATGAATTGTTCAAATAACAATAAAAAAGTAAACGATGAAGAAGAATAAAATTGCCATCCAAGTAATTGAATTAATTTTATAATACCATCAAGTTGGTACCCACTTAAAAATATTAGTTGCTAATTCATTTTAATTTTTAGGAAGTTGGATTGGGATAAAGAATTGACAAACAACTTTGTTGGAGACAACCTCACAAAAGCCTCGACACATATAAATAAATTGCATTTTTTGGATTTATAGAATTTATTGTACAAAAATATTATTAGTCCCGCAGCAATCGATATCCCGTTGACCTTATATTAGTTATAGTTTGACTTTTAAATATTTTTGTGTTTGTTAAATTTTTATACATAGTTTGTATTTTCTTTATTTAAAAAATATTAATAATTTTATTTATTTGTATTTTGATTGGTGGTAAATTTTTATCTTTTCTTATTGAAGGCTTGGCAGCAGAGCTTGCAGTTTGCAGGGTAGGCGGTGGAGTTCTTGGGAACAACATCATGGTATTGGTGGTGGAGTTTACAGGATTGGAAGCGGAGTTCCCAGGAAAACCATAATCGTATTAAGATGCATTGAATTCACATTAAATCGCCCTAAAATCTTGCACATCCACCCGCAAATTGAATGACAGGTTTGGCACAACACGACATAACCAATCAGAGTCTCAATGTGCATTTGTTTTTGTAGATTCAGAAAGTCGTAGATCAAAGCATGCAAAGAGCCATGATGTTTATGCTACAAAGAGTGTAAGAAGGTGACACTAAGAAGGTGACATTGTAGAAATCATAGTGCTTCTACATAGATACTAGTTATCTATATATACCTATTGTTTTTATTTCGGTCGATTGTGTGAAAAGATGGTACAGATACACCTAATCTGGTTTAAAAATTGTTTTTAGTAAACCCTGCTAACCGAAAAGGGAGAAAGACCTACTTTAAAAAAAAATGAAAAGGAGGATTATACGGATATCTAATCTGATGAGTATGAGATAACAACATATTTCAGTTGATATTAAAATTGTTAGAACTTTCACCTGCTTCCTCTATCATTTCCTTGGCAATACCAAAGCTATGTGAGTTCATCTCTATCACTGCCACGTTTCTTTTCCTATCCAATGCATTAGTATTTCAGTTCAACTATTTAAATGTTAGGTTGATTTCCATCAAACAAAGTTTTTTTGTGAATGAATGTTGTGATAGAGAAAGACTCTTAGTTGATTGTTAGAGAGATCTTTCTTTGGCATTTTGTGGAACACAGGATGCTCTATTTCCCTCTTTGATTTATAGTTTTAATAGAGGTACTTTGTATCTCTTTTCTTTCATAAATAAAGCATAGACAATAGTATTCAGAAACATAGTAGTTTTTCCTGAGTGTGAGGTCTATTGTTGTAGTTTTTTTATTGATATTCAATTTTTTGTATTCTGTCATTTTTGTTAAGAAGTTTAATCAGGGTCTGCATTTTTTTTCCTGGGTGTGACTCTTGTGAGCACATAACTCCTTTTATTCAGATCATTCATTTGGTATTAGAGCAGGTTTGTGGTTGTTTGCAGCCAGAAGAAGGAGACAATGGCCCAAAATGACAATTCAGTCCAGTACCAAATTCCTCTTTTCTATGGGGAAAATTATGAGTATTGGAGTGTGAAGATGAGAACTTTGCTCATCTCACAAGATTTATGGATGCTTGTTTCTGCAGGGTACACAGGGCTAGATGATCAAGCTGCTTATAATGCATTATCAGTTGATCAGAATATAGAATTGAAGGAGAATAGGAAAAAGGATGCTAAGGCTTTGTTTCTTCTTCAAACAGGAGTTGATATCTCTGTGTTTCCAAAAATTGCAGAATGTGGAATTTCCCATAATTCTTGTGAAACTTTGGGAAAAGCTTATAAAGGTTCTGTCAAGGTAAAGGTTGTTAAACTCCATATGTTGAGATAAGATTTTGAGTCTCTATCTATGAAAGAAAGTGAAAATGTTGAATTTTTTTATCACTAGAGTTCAAAATATTGTAAATGTTATTCATGCTCATGGTGAAATACTTGAAGATAGGAAGATTGTTGAAAAGGTTTTAAGCAGTCTTCCCAAAAAGTTTGATCCAATTACTATTTCTATAGAAGAGTCAAGGGATTTATCTCAGCTAACCCTTACTGATTTATTTGGTAGTCTTCAAGGTCATGAAGATAGGTTGAAAAAGAATGAGGAACCTTTTGATCAAGCTTTTCAAAGTAATTTGAAAGGTGATGAGAAGAAGAAGCAACTTTCAACTGCCATGACTGAAGCTTCTACTCCTTTTTTTAGAGGAGGTAGAGGTCATGGAAGAGGTAGAGGAAGACGTGGATGAGGTAGAGGAAGAAGCAGTAGATATGGCAGAGGAATTTTTCATTGCAGCTATTGTAATAAAGATGGTCACCTTGAAAGCTATTGCTTTAATAAGAAGAGAGACACCTCTCAAGCAAATTTCAGCAAGGAAGAAGGTGAAATCTCTCAAACTGTATTTCTTACAAGTAATTTCCTTGAAGCTAAAGATGATTTTACATGGTATTTAGATAGTGGTTGTTCAAATCATATGACTGGAAACAAAAGTATGTTTGTAAAGTTAGATGAGAGTGTGAAGGGAAAAGTAAATTTTGGCAATGATAATGAAGTAGATATAATGGGTAAAGGTACCCTTGCCATACAAGTCAAGAATGGAGGTGTTATGTATGTACAAGACACTTTGTTTTTTCCAGGTTTAAGGCACAATTTGATTAGCATAGTGTAGCTAAACTCTAAAAATTACAAGACTATTTTTGAAGGAAGGTTTTGTATAATTTTTAACAATACTGCCCTAGTTGTTGAAGTTCCTATGACAAAAAATAGGATGTTTTTGATGAGAATGGAATCAAATGTAACTTGTTTGAAGGCCTCAATTGATGTGTCTTGGCTTTGGCACAAAAGGTTAGGACATCTTAATTTTGGATCTCTTCCTATGCTACAAAAGAAGAATTTAGTAAGAGGTTTATCCTCTTTCACATATCCTGGTAACAAGTTATGTGAAGGCTGTGTAATAGGGAAGCAACACAGATATAGCTTTCATTTTCATCAATTTAGAGCAGCAGAGCCTTTGGCTTTAGTACATGAATATATGTGTGGCCTAATGCAAACTTTGTCCCTTGCAGAAAAAAAATTATTTCCTTCTTTTTGTCGATGACTTTTCAAGAATGTCTTGGGTTTATTTTCCAAGTGAGAAGTCTCAAGCTTTTAGCTTTTTTCAAAAATTTAAAGCACGAGTTGAGAAGGAATCAAGGTTATATTTGAAAGTTTTAAGAACTGATAGAGGAGGAGAGTTCACCTCCAATGATTTTAAATATTTTTGCATCTCACATGGCATCAAAAAGGAGTTAACTATAGCTTATACTCCTCAACAAAATGGTACAACAAAAAGGAGAAACAGAACAATTGTAGAGATGTCTAGATGTATGTTAAAACAAATGTATTTGCCAAACATATATTGGGAAGATGCAGTGCATTCAGTGGTATATATTCTCAATAGAAGTCCTACAAAAATGGTAAAGAACTCTACTCCTTATGAAGCTTGGTTTTGTAGAAAGCCAATTGTTTCTCATTTGAAAATTTTTGGGTCTACATGCTATGTTCATATTCCTTTTGAACTAAGACAAAAACTTGATGGAAAGTCTGTAAAATGTATTTTTATTGGATACTCAGATGATAGTAAGGCGTATAGGTGTTATGATCCTCTTACTGATAAGCTTTATGTAAGTAGAGATGTGATATTTGATGAAGGGGGAGTTTATTTTAAGGATGAAAGTGAAGATAAATTGGTTACTCCACATATTGAGAATTTAATCCTTGATGATAATGATTCATCAAAGAATCCATCTACAGTGAAAATTTCAAGTTCATCTACAAGAGGTTCTCCATCAAAGGCATCTGCATCTAGTTCATCAACAAGTTCTCAGGTTGATACACAAGAAACATCTCCATCTAGTTCTCCTAGAAAAACCAGAAGTTTGAAGGAAATTTATGAGACATCAAGGTATGCCAATGATCATTTTTCTCTTGTTTCTTCTGCAAATATTGAGCTCGTCAATTTTAAAGAAGCTTGTTTTGCTGAGCCACAGGTGCAAGCAATGGAGGATGAAATGTATCAAATATAGAAAAATGACACATGGGAGTTAGTTGAATTCCCTCATGGAAAATATTCCATTGGAGTTGTTGTCGCAAGCATTGGTTCTAGGTTGTAATAGAGCCAAGACTTAGCACATTTTGAAAAAAGATAATAATGGATGATTGATCAGTTATTGGAGGCTTCTAGAACTAGGTTTGAGAGAGCTTTTCAACCATTAAAAATCAGAAATAAAGAGGCATGACCTTGTCTGCTAAATTAATTTCAAAATCATGAGGATGGATAGAAGATAGGGGATGAACAAAACTGAAAGAAAAAAGCAGGTATCTAATTTTGATAAATTTGGTCTTCCTTTCAATAGAAGAAATAAAACCAAACTTCAAATATCTGAACACGGGTCTTGTCTCACTCATAGAAAGAAAAAGGAAGATCTATGAACAAATAAAACTTGTAAATAAGGCAAAACAATTAAGATGTAGGTCTTTTTCTACTCACAGCAAAACAGAGGAAAAAATGCACTTTAAGGAATGCTTTAAATTATCTACAACAGAAGTATTATTGAATTGTAACCATTACAAGCTGAATTAATGAATGGAAGGAAGAAAGAGAAGCAATGAAAACTTCAGAAATAATAACATAGGAGGAATAAAGAATTAGATAGTGACAAGGTGTAGAATCTCTTGGCATTATGTTCTATATTTGCTAAAAAGGAATGCATTACAAACCCAGCCTCCAAAAGGCTCTCGGGTTGTTCCCCTGCCCTCTTCAAGAAGATATAATAATATAAGTCTCTTACCCTCTTTCGAATAACTAAAAAATGATTAGAAGTACAAAATAAATCCCTCTAGAAATGAACAAGTATCTCATGTACGTATTGAGGTCTTAATCCTCCCAAAAGATAACAACAATTACCATCAATTTATGCCATAGAAAATGGGCCAAACTGCTGAAAAATGGGGGTTGCGGTTATGGTTCTAGATCTCTCGAATCATGACATTTGTGTATAAAATAAAAGAGTATTTTGTGCATATGTTTGTTTTGAGAAAAAACCTCTCTCAGTTCCCTGAGATCCATTTTCATTTTCCCTAGATCTGCCTTTCAAAAATATGTTTCAAACAGGAAAATTATGAGATCCGAAAATTAGGGCTCAGAAATGGATTCGATTCTCACAATTTGTGACCCCTGTAAGAAAAATGAGAGAGGATATTGATCTATGATGTGTTAGGAACAAAATCCCTCGACCGTTTCTCAAAATGATCCTCCAGTCGCTCAAAATCATCATTTGAAAATGATGGCTCAGCACAGTAAAAAATGACATATTTCTGAAAACGAACCTCACCTTTCGGGGGACTTTTGACTTCCTTACAAAGATCCAAATGAAATTATGAAGAAACCACTGGAAATATTAGGATCTGTAGATGTCGATAGACTATTAGAACACAGAAAATGGCCTCTACAAGGCTGAGAAAAATGGTTTTTTCCCAAGGAATTTTTTTGCATATGAAAAATCTGCGATTTTGGTGGCTAATAGGCCGAAAACAAGGGTATATTAGCTGCCGAAAGTCCTGGATTTCAGTGGCTAACATTGCAATTTCAGAGCGTCGTAAGCCACCAAAAGTCCTGAAACCCCGATTTTGGATTTCAGGTTTCTGGGAAACTGAGCAATGGTCAAAATCTTTATGTCGGCCAAACCCCCAGCTGTCAAAAACCCAAAATGGTGGCGTGGAATTTATGTAAAAACTTATTATAGTGATTTTTTTGTCGTTTATTGCATTCTTTTCGTGCTTCCTTGTGAGTTCTTCCTCCATGTGGCTTGATGCGTGGTTGGGCAGATGGTCGTAAAAGAACATGTGAAAGGATTAGAAAGCCTTTAACGTTTTTAATTATTACTTTAAAATATGTTCAATTCCTTTTAAACAATCATTTTTTCAAGACTTTTGGTACTGGGACTTTGGGGTTGTCACTAAAAAACATACTTTGTGAATAGCCGAACTCCAAAACCCGAAAATCCCGAAGGACCTTTTGACTCTTTTTTTAGAACTAAGGGCAACTCCGTAACCAGAGAAAAATGAACATTTGGATTTAGAGAAGAAAAATAAACTTTGTTTCAACATAGGCTCCATCTAGGGATGGTGCTTTTCTACAAAGCACCAAGAAAACTAGACCACGTGCCTCATCCATTGGGTGACCTGAAATCATCCTTATCAAACTCTAAACCCTGTCACTTTACTTGCACCTTTTTGAAATGAAAAACCGCTTATGCATTCATTGGGCTATGGAGTCATCCGATCTGTGCAACTGATCTTCGAAAACCATGTAGCCTACCTGTATCCTGATTTTCTTATTCAAGAAATCAACAACTGAAAATGATCTAGCTGCTCGTATGAAGAGCTTATTCTCTTGCCTACTCTTCCTCTAAGCAATCGTACTGCCTCTTATCAAGTGAAATCATGTTTCCAGTGAATCCATATAAGAAACCGATTTACTGATATCATCTTTGATCCATACCCAAAAAATATAGTAAACCATAGCATGCAAAAATGTAGTTCAAAAAGATGACAAAACCGACTTTCATTTGACAAGAATGTTTTGACATCTATGCTGCTTATTGACTCCAAATAATCAACAACGGGATCATAAAATTCACATAGAACTACCTCATTTTGTTGTTGTTCCAATTGACTGAAATGTTGTTGCTTGTTGCCTTTACTGATCTGAATGTTGAATGTGGACTACTTAATATTTGTTGGGGAAACATGCATGATCACCTGCTGAATTGAACTTGTCTGATCTCCTTCATCATATCCTTGTGATTTGAATTCATCACTATGATATGTTGGCCTATTACAACTGACAATTTTTAAGAGAGAAGAAGAGATATGTTCTTCATTTCCTACATTACTGTCTTGATAACGATCAAATGAAAACTAAGTCTGAAAATATGTATCATGAAAAAATTTCTGATCACCCTCTCCAACAATGATATCTTTAGAGGATGTATCAAAGTTAAAAGGATCTTCATTGGACTCTTGAACAACAGACTCATATCTATCTTCAACCATAGCATTCATACTTTTCTGATCATCTTTTAGTTGATAAGTAGGATTTGATGAAATTTCATTAGACAACAAATCTTTAAAATCCTCTTCATCATCACTATATTTATCAAATACTGGAAAATCAGAATAAAATCTCGAAGGTTTCTGCATTGAAAAATCAACACTCTGATCTTGAAACAGATTTTGAAAAATATCATTGTCTTCCTCATCATCAGCAGCCTTTACATCAAAATCTGAAACAAAGGGTATAGAAGACAAAACATAGTCTTCTTGATGTTCCTCATGATTGTTGCAACTTCCCTTCATCTGAAAACTGAAAGTTGGGGATTGCCTTCATTGATTTGAAGTTCCATCTGACTAAAAGGCATATGATTTGTAGCTGGAATAATTAGATCTTCAGATGTACAATAATCAGAAAAAGGTGAAGCAGGAGAACTCTCAACCTTATCATGCGATATATATTCTTCACAACAATGCTCAATAAGAAATTCCTGAGAAAAATACCTTTCATATCGATGATGGAATGTTGTATGAAATTCTTTCAATGAAGGAATACTGGAATGGGGTAAATATTTATACCAGATTCTAGCATCTCTTTCCAACGAAAACATAAACAGCTTCATGAGGACATCCTCATGATGTACATTTAATCCATCCATGAGCTTGTGGAATTCAAACAAGTGTTGAGCAGGATTGTCGTCCACATTTCCTCTAAATTTAGGAAGGACATCTTCCCAAATTTTAATGTCTGGAACAGTGTTTGGAAAACCATAAACATTTGTAAATTCCAAAGGATCAAACCTTGCAGCAATCCGAGTGGCGAACGAATTCAACATTTTGAGACCAGTGGAGTCGCCAGTGAATCATGTAGAGTCTTTGAACCAAGGAGTCGACAGGTGAATGATCACAACCAATTGAATGCCTATCCCTTGTTCACCATCAAGGAATATATCTAAACTTTTTTTTGTATCCCAGGGAAGATAGCTTCGTTCCTCCGTCCCCGACAACGGTGCCAGAAAATGTTGTCGCAAGAGTTGGTTCTAGGTTGTAATAGAGCCAAGCCTTAGCACATTTTGAAAAAAGATAATAATGGGTGATTGATCAATTATTGGAGGCTTCTAGAACTAGGTCTGAGAGAGATTTTCAACCATTAAAAATTAGAAATAAAGAGGCATGACCTCGTCTGTTAAATTCATTTCAAAATCACGAGGATGGATAGATGATAAGGGATGAACAAAAATGAAAGAAAAAGCCAGGTATCTAATTCTGATAAATCTGGTCTTCCTTTCAATAGAAGAAATAACACCAAACTTCAAATATCTGAACACAGGTATTGTCTCACTCATAACAAGACAGAGGAAAAGCTGTGAACAAATAAAACTTGTAAATAAGGAAAAACAATTAAGATGCAGGTCTTGTTCTACTCACAGCAAAACAGAGGAAAAACTGCACTTTAAGGAATGCTTTAAATTAGCTACAGCATAAGTATTACTAAATTGTAATTATTACAAGCTGAATTAATGAATGGAAGGAAGAAAGAGAAGTAATGAAAACTTCAGAAACAATAACACGGGAGGAAGAAAGAATTAGTGACAAGGTGTAGAATCTCTTGGCATTATGTTCTATATTTGCTGAAAAGGAATGCATTACAAACCCAGCCTCCAAAAGGCTCTCGGGCTATTCCCCTACCCTCTTCAAGAAGATACAATAATATAAGTCTTTTACCCTCTTTCGAATAATTGAAAAATTATTCGAATTATAAAATAAATCCCTCTAGAAATGAACAGGTATCTCATGTAGGTATTGAGGTCGTAATCCTCCCAAAAGATAACAACAATTACCATCAATTTCTGCCATAGAAAATGGGCCAAACTGATGAAAAATGGGGGTTGCGGTTATGGTTTTAGATCTCTCGAATCGTGAAAACTATGTATAAAATGAAAGAGGATTTCGTGCATATGTTTTTTCTAAGAAAAAACCTCTCTCAGTTCCCTGAGATCCATTTTCATTTTCCCCAAATCTGCCTTTCAAAAATATGTTTCAAACGGGAAAATTCTGAGATCTGAAAATTAGGGCTCGGAGATGGATTCGATTCTCCCAATATGTGACACCTATAGGAAAACTGAGAGAATCTATTGATCTCTAATGTGTTAGTCACAAAATCCTCCGACCGTTTCTCAAAATGATCCTCCAGTCACTCAGAATCATCATTTGAAAATGATGACTCAGCACAGTAAAAAACGTCATATTTCTGAAAACAAACCTCACCTTTCGGGGGACTTTTGAATGCCTTCCAAAGCTCCAAATGAAATTTTGAAGACACCGCTGGAAATATTAGGATCTGCAGATGTTTATCGACTATTCGAACATGGAAAATGGCCTCTCCAAGGCTGAGAAAAATGTTTTTTTCCAATTGGCAGTGTTTTGCATATGAAAAATCTGCAATTTCGATGGCTAACAGGCCGAAAACAAGGGTATCTTAGCTGCCAAAAGTCCTGGATTTTGGCGGCTAACAGTGCGATTTCAGAGCGCTGTAAGCCATCTAAAGTCCCAAAATCCCAATTTTAGGTTTCGGGTTTCGGGGAAATGGAGCAATGGTCAAAATCTTTATGTTGGCCAAACCCCTGACTGCCGAAAACACGAAATGGTGATGCAGAATTTATGTAAAACCTTATTATAGTGATTTTATTGTCGTTTATTGCATTCTTTTCGTGCTTCCTTGTGAGCTCTTCCTCCATTTGGCTTGATGTGTGGCTGGGCAAATGGTCATAAAAGAACATGTGAAAGGCTTAGAAAGCCTTTAACGTTTTTAATTATTACTTTAAAATCTGTTCAATTCCTTTTAAACAATCATTTTTTCGAGACTTTCGGTACTGGGACTTTGGGGTTGTCACTAAAAAACATACTTTGTGAATAGTCGAACTCCGAAACCTGGAAATCCCAAAGGGCCTTTTGACTCTTTTTTTAGAACTAAGGGCGGCTCCGTAACCAAAGAAAAATGAAGATTTTGATTTAGAGAAGAAAAATAAACTTTGTTTCAATAGGAGTAAAGTGGATTTACAAGATGAAATTTAATATGGATGGAAGCATTTCAAAACACAAGGCACGTTTAGTTGCAAAGGGGTATGTGCAACAAAAAGGCATCGACTATGAAGAGACATTTTCTCCTATAGCAAGAATGGAAATTGTAAGAACCTTTCTTTCCATAGCATCTCAGTTAAAACTAATAGTTTATCAAATGGATGTTAAATCTGTTTTCTTAAATGGATATTTAAAGGAAGAAGTTTGTGTTGAAAAACCTCAAGGTTTTATTGTTGAAGGTAAAGAAGATAAGGTGTATAGGCTTAAGAAGTCACTTTATGGTCTTAAACAAACTCCTAGAGCTCGGTAGTCTAGGATTGATAAATACCTTCATGATTATGGTTTTGTTAAGTGTTCTTCTGAAAGTGCAGTCTACAAAAAGGTCATTGGATCAGATTTTATTATTCTCTGCTTGTATGTAGATGAATTAATATTTATGGGCACCTCAATATCACTTGTGAAGGAGTTTAAAGAAGAAATGTAATCAGAATTTGAGATGTCTGATTTGGGAGAAATGCAATATTTTTTGGGCATGCAAATCAGACAAACAATTGAAGATAAATCTATTTTCCAAACCAAATATGTTGAAGACATGTTGAGGAGGTTTAGCATGCAAAATTGTAAAGCTGTGAGTACTCCCCTTGTTGTTGAGAGAAAATTGATGAAAGAATATGAATCTTCTCTTTGTGATGCCACTCTCTATAGATCCATGGTTGGCAGCTTAATATATCTGACCACTACTAGACCAGACATTATGTTTTATGTAAGTGTGGTTGCTAGGTTAATGAATCAACCTCACGAGTCTCATTGGCAAGCAACTAAAAGAATACTCATATATGTAAGTGGTACTAGAAGTTTTGGATTGTTTTATAATGCTACTAATAATTTCAATGTTGTAGCATACACAGATGCAGATTGGGCAAGTATCTTGGATGATCGCAAAAGTACTTCAGGATATGCTTTTATTTTTGGAGGAAATCTTGTTTCCTGGAGCAACAAAAAACAACCCATAGTTTCTCTTTCTACAGCCGAAGTGGAGTACATTGCAGCATCATCTACAAGCACTCAAGTCATTTGGATGACAAGATTGTTGGGAGTAAACACATTGACATTCGCCATCCCTTCATTAGAGAGATTTTCCAACAAGAGTTTCTCTTTTTTTAATTTTGTAAATCTAAAGATCAACTTGAAGACATTTTTACGAAGGCTCTTCCAAAAGAATCGATTGGAGAAACTCAGATCACAGTTGGGAATCCATCAAGGGGGAGATTGAAAAGCATGATGCCTGAGTTTTCGGTATTTAGTTATCTCAGTTGTTCCAGCTGTGTAACCGTAACTGCCATGTGTTGATCAATCACTTCCATGTTTCTTTTCCTATTCGTTGCATTAGTATTTCAGTTCAGCTATTTAAATGTTAGGTTGATTTCCATCAAAGAGAGTTTTTTCGTGAATGAATGTTGTTATAGAGAAAGACTCTTAGTTGATTGTTAGATAGATCTTTCTTTGGCATTTTGTGGAACAGAGGATGCTCTGTTTCCCTATTTGATTTACAGTTGTAACAGAGGTACTTTGTATCTCTTTTCTTTTAGAAATAAAGCATAGACAGTAGTATTCAGAAACAAAGTAGTTTTTCGTGGGTGTGAGGTCTATTGTTGTAGTTTTTTATTGATATTCAGTTTTCTATATTCTGTCACTTTTGTTAAGAAGTTTAATCAGGGTCTGCACTTTTTTTCCTAGGTATGACTCTTGTGAGAACATAATTCCTTTTATTCAGATCCTTCACTCTATAGTAACCAGCTTGTTGTTAGGCTTTGTCATCTTGGAAGAAATCCTAATGAAAAAATATCCACAATAAGTTCTGAGCTCTAAGAAAATTATCGAAGCATATTCATGCACTGCATCATCAAGAATATAACCCTTCTCCTTCCCTAAAATTGTCATCCAAGAATGGTCGGTAAAACTGTCAATTGTGCTCAACACGACCTCCGAATTTCCATTCTATGCATTTTGTTAGACTTAGTTTATCAAGGTGATCTTCAATCAGGAGAATGGCATGTCATCCTTGCTTGTTTGTCAAAGTAAAATTTCTAGTATGACACTACCTTCCACACAAGTTCGGATGCCATAGTGTTAATTTGTTTAGCAGAATATGACAGGAGAGTTATAAATTTTAGTGGAAGGCGATGCTGAGCACCAGGACAAATATGATCAGGAATATATACAGGAACATAAAAACTAGCCTTTTTTAGAAGGGGAGCAAAATCACAACACTTTTCTAGAATAAATACTTCATAAGATTACGCAGGAAGGCACATTTCAAGCTTTGGGCATCTCATGATGTCATCCTATTTAGTGTCAAAAGGATAGTTCTTTTGTTCTTATGTTTCTAGAAGAAATCACATGGAAACATACACATTGAACATAATAGGTAATTTCTCCAAGAAGGTATAAGGTATGCAGAAAGAATATTTATTGAAAGAAGATGATATCACACTGTGAACTAAAATAGAAATGTACTTTTCTTTTAATGCTAGCGCAAGTCTAAAATTAAGAAAATTAATTTCATATATATATATATATATATATATATATAGAGAGATAGGCCATGTCTATTTTCCTCTATTCCCAGAGAGAGAGAGAGAGAGAGAGATAGGCCATGTCTATTTTCCTCTATTCCCTATGATTCACATAAGTCATTCACCAAATACACGCCTGATATAGGAAGAATTGGCATATCAATGGGTATGTTTATTTTATTTCGGTTGATTGTCTATAAATGTTGGCACAGGGGCAGACCCACGGTTCAACACTACAACAACGCACCAACAAAACCCTAACTACCGTCCCTTTCAGCAACATCTATGAAGTAGATGAAGTCTAACCCGAGGTAGAGGCAGGGGTGGTTGTAGGACTCAGGTGTATGCAACCTTAGCTGGGACACAGATCTTCGATTGTAACACCTTAACAGAGCACTTATCAGTTACAGTTGATCAATATTCACCTTTAGCTTACAACATGAATAAACCCTAATAATAGAGCAGCGCAATACTCACACAGATCCAATAGATTCAAGCACTAAGCATACCAACATAGATCACATCTGACATTCATTCACATTATTCAACACTAAGCTACCATATTAGATCCTTCTAAGCATATATTATAGCACTAAGCACTCAATCACATAGATAAAAGAATAACCATAAAGCACATAGAAATCACAACACAGAATATATGTGGTTCACCCCCACCCCGGGGCTACATCCACCAACTCTTCATCTTCTTTATTAGCTTCTTTTAGTCTTCTTACATGCACAAAGACTCAAAACCAACTCCGTAGAGGACAGGAGATCTGCACACCTCAATAGATCCTCCTTCTGAGTTAGGTTACAGCACAAAGCCTACATACAATCCCTTACAATCACTTGCACTTAACTTTGCAAGTCCCACACAACATTCACAAAGCAATTACAATCATTACTTGCACTTAGCACAACTTACAACTCTTCGATCACATAGATCAAACTACTTCCTACATCGCCTAGCTTTCTATTTATACATTACAAAATTGGGCCTAAACACGGGTAAACCCATGGGTCGACATCCCATACCCATTACATAATCCCAAAACCCAAAAAGCCCTAAAAAGGGGCTGAGATCCCACGATCTATGCTTCGACTTGCACTCCACTTTCGACAGCCTATTGAAGTCCCAAAAATAGGTCAAACATGACCAAGGATCCTCAAAACTTGGTCAAGGGCCAACAGGCCCCCAACACTCACCCGTGACTCGTCCCGAGTCACTCTGGTCTAGGTAGCTCTGCTTCAAACTCCTCGAGCTTGGCTCAAGTTGCTTCGACCTATTATTGTGCCACGGCCTCCTGCTCAAAGAACTCTTGGATTACTGCTTCATTTATAGGTCCCTCTAAGCGCAGTTCAACTATAGTGACGACTTGCTTCAGTTCTGCTCTGCGACCTTCAATCTCTGTGAATAGTTGGCAAGCCTCATCTTGTATAGGTTGGAGCCTCTGAGTCACTTCCATGACTTTGCTCCAAATGGTGTGGACCTACTATTGAGCAGTGCATTGTTCTTGGGATCACTTCATCCTCTCGATTGTTGATAGGGGCTTCAACTGCGCCTGTACTGTTTCTGCTTGTTGCTTTGCCTCCTGGAGCTGTGACTCCAATGGCTTCAACTCAGGATCCTCAATGAGTCGCTCATATGTCTGGGCACTACGATCACTGAGTTGTTTACATTCCATGGTGAGGGCCTTGATTCTTTCAACTGCGCTTCAAGCAGTTGCTTCTCTTTGATCTCGCACATCTTATGGAGTGTTGGGCACTGTTCAGAGATCTAAGTCTACTATTCGTTGTTGTAGCTATTGGATAACCTCCGCGAGATGTGCTACTTGATGCTCTACTTGGTATTCTGCCTTTGGCTCTAAGCTCGTCACAAAGCGAAGTGCTATGTCGACTTCTTATTTGATTCCAAGTTGTTCTATGAGCAACTGTTCTTTTTCTTACTTGACCTGTGCCCTTTCTTCGTCAAACTTGGCTTGAGGGCATCCTTCTCCTTTTGTGAAACCCGACGTTGCTCTACCATTTATTCATGGGCTTGTTTCAGGGCCATTGTGGCCTGGTCTTTCTCAACTTTTGCTCGATGAAGGCGAGCTTCAGTCACATCAGCTAGTCTGCGGAGTTGGACTGCCTCATCTCCCAACTCTGATTCTTTTGATGGCGGGGGCACAATGGATACTGCGTGGCTGGACTGAAGGGATTGTTGCACCCCTCTGAGTTCAACTTCGACTCTATCCTACATCTCTTCCTTCTTGGCTTCATGTTTCTGCAAGATGTACCGCGAGGCATCTGCTACAGCTGTGATGATGAATTCGAAGTCATCTACAGTGAGCACAGTCTGCATGTTAGTCAAGGTGCCTCTGGACTTCTTTTGGGAAGTGGGTTTTGTGGGAGAAACCTTCCTTTTCTTCAAGGGATCAGCCTCATCAACAGGATCCATAGGCGGTGTTACTTCACCTTGCTTCTGTTGGTCTTTTTTTCCATTTGACTCTTCTACTTCATCATCACCCCCTTGGCTAGGTGATACTGAAGCAATTCCTTCTGATGCACTGCTCAATTCTTGGACCTCTTCGATCTTCTTCCTTCAGCTGGGTCCAGGAGTATCCTTTGCTTCATGAGTGGTCTCAAGGCTGCCGATTTCGGGATCAGACATCTCTGTAGGGTCAGCGAGGATGAGGAGTTCTACAGACCGGTCCTTGGTTATCTCCTCGAGGTCCTCCTCTGTGAGCTTGTACTATGACTGAAGCTCCTCTTTATGCTTGTCTACTCGCACAATGATATAAATGAAGTGTCGATCTGTGTGGAACTTCATGAGGGGTCGGAACTGATGCAGGGTGTTTGGCGTCATGTGAGGTACAACTTTGATAGCCCTCTTCAGTTGGAGATAGTACGTATGAGTGTGGTGAACTTCATAGCAAGTGGCTCGAACGACTCAATGTCCGCGAAGGTCGCACATTCTGGCATCTCCCAAGCGGTAAATGCGATGAGGATCAACTAAAGTGGAACTCATAGCCTTGATCTTGAGCTTCAGGATAGTCTAATTCCAGCTGGTTGACCAAGTACTTCGCCTAGTTCATCTGGAGACCTTCTACACATTTCCCGGCGAGGTCAATGACAAATCCTGCGACTTGTGTAGGTCTATTCTTTCTCACGAGATTACCTGGGATCAGCTGGCAGGCCATGCGTACTGCACCATTCTGTATGGAAGTTATCTTGTAGCCTCACGTTCCCTTTTCTACATCGCCATACGTGTCTTTGATCTTCTATGCTAATGCGCGATCTGTAGCCTTTCCTGGGTAGAAGTCCTACAGGTCGGGTCCTTTCATGCTCAATCTGGTGATCCTATGGATCAACGTCGGATCGACTGTGATAAGTCGATCTAGCCATAGGTAGCCACCATCGTAACATGAGATTAGGAGCTTAACATAGGTGTTAACCTCCTGGTGCCTTCCAAAATGTGGAATCTTCATCACATTTAAGAGATTGGACTACGCGAGGTTCATAGTCCATGGCTGGGGGATTATTTTCGAGTTCTTTCCCTTTGTCCTGGTCAAGTATTTATAAGGAGCGAGCATACTATGGTTCTTACGATCTCTTAGGTTGAAGTCACTAAACTTCAACATCGTAATCTTATCTTGCTATGTCTTAACTGCACGTATCCCCTTCGGGAGGTACGTAGTGACCATGGTGTAGTCAAATCCCCTCAGGACGTTGTCAGGACTCACCGCATCAGCTAGAGGCGGGATATAGTCAGGTAATATGGTCGGGATTAGCTTCGCATTTGCTAGGTCATCTTTGTGCTTGGTTCTCTTCTCTGTTGCCGGTTGGGATGGTCCGGATCCGTGAGCAATTGACGAAGAGGCTTTCACTCTTCTCGTGGATGATGCTTAAATACCTGTAGACATTACTTTCTCATCCATGAGATCAATGAGAACTTCTTCGATGGATTTCTCTGCGACATTGATTTCATTCGACATGCATGCTTAGATCGGATAACTCGAGCGGATGAATGAGTGCGCAATGCAATAGAATTGGTATCGATCTCAATAAACACAGCGCGGTAGCAATGAATTGGCTAGGATACAATTTGAAAAAGTGTTTTTGGTGCAACTTTCGATGCACTAAGTAGGAAACGGTGTAACGGATCTCTCCAACGAATGAGAGGTCTTCATCAATGTGGTTATGTCCATTGCGGCATGGTCCCAACGGTCTGGTGGTGAGCTTTCTAGCCATAAATGTCGTTCTAATTGTTCGAGGCATCGATCTAACAGTTATAATGTTTCCAACGGCTATATTGGTTCGCCATGGTGAAGTGCCATGTGGTGTTGTTCTGATATCCCCACGAAGTTCCAGTTTTGCAAATTTTCCTTCTGCAAAGTTCCCTCTAGAACCTTATGTAACTTTTCGACCTTTGCTCTCTTCTTACTAAGTTGTCTAGCCTTCTTCCTGGTGATCTTCGTCTCGGTATTCCTCTTTCCATTCTGATTCTTATCTCCTTTTGGTAAGTAACTTTGTGCTATTGAGATTCTTTCATAGGATTAGAGAGTAATATTGCTTCTCTATCTAGGGTAGGTACTCTCTTCGTCTGTGAATCTTCTTGTGTTCGTTCAACTTTGATATCCAAGTTTTTGGTTCTAAATAGCTTCAATCTGTTCTCTTGTTCTTCAATCAGGTGTGCTATCCTTCTAGTCATGAACTCTTTTAATTCTTTCTTTTTCTTCTCTAAGACTTCCTCTTCTTTTCTTCTAGCTTGATCCTTTTCAATCCAAGGTTTCCCTAGTAATATAGCAAATGGGGCATTGTTCTCAATAAATTTAACAACCTCAAATTCTTCCTCTGTCGAAGTTCCATGAGCACTCATATTTATCTAGGTGAGATTTCCACATAGGGTTATCATATTTCCTCTGAATAACCCTATTCCTCCCAATGAAGAAACCATAGCAGGCTTTCCTAAAATTTCCCAAGTTATTTCTGTCATGATATTCACCTGTGTTTCCTCATCCAAAATATAGTCAATGTCGAAGTCTCCTATTCTTGCTTCTATGCATTCTTTTTCTTTGAATATCTCTGATAAGATGATATTTCAGTGATCATTTAGGGTTTCTTTAATTTGTAGTAAAACATCCTCTGATTTTTTCTGGGGTTCTGCCATGGTCTTAGTGTCTTGATCTTCCTTAGTGTAGTCTTGTCTCATATTCATTCTGTCAATCTTAGCAATCATTCTAGGACAATCTAAAACTTCATGATCCATAGCTTTACAACAAAGACAATTAGGTCTTCTACCAGGACATTCCTAAGCAAGATGTCCCGGTCTTCTACAACTGTAACAAAGGGTTAGTCTTCTTTTTCTTTGACAGGATCCCCAACCTTTCCTGTACTGCGCACTGGGATCATAGTAGCTAACCTGCAAAAAATTCTTTCTAGGGTCCTGCATCCATTTGTTAGTCCAAACATTCATTCTATGCATAGGAATAACATATCTTTCACTATTCTTATCAGATCTACTCATATCAAATCTTATTTCTTCTAGTTGTTCCCTACTTTTCAAGCTAGGAAAAAATTTATTAAGCATACCTAGATCCATATGTTTGAAACAAAAGTTTCCACTTATCTTACCCTATCAATCAAAACTTTTTACTGTTCTTACCTTTATCAGAGCACAAAGCTTTAGGATCTTACCTCTTTTCTTCAGATCCGACTCTTCTTCTTGGCACAAAGATTCATAGGTCAAGTAGAATATTGCGTACTAAGGCAACAGATCTACACATGTAGATTTCTCTTCTCTTTAGTTCCCAACAATCACAGTTTCGGTCCCGACAACGGAACTATTTGTTAGCACAGGGGCAGACCCAAGGTTCAACGCTACAATAACGCACCAACAAAACCCTAACTACCGGCCCTTTCGGCAACACCTGTGAAGCAGATGAAGTCTCACCCGAGGTAGAGGCAAGGGTGGTTGCAGGACTCAGGTGTCTGCAACCTTAGCTGGGACACAGATCTGTGATTGTAACACCTTAACAGAGCACTTAGCAGTTGCAATTCATCAATATTCACCTTTATCTTACAACGTGGATAAACCCTAATAATAGAGCAACGCAATACTTACACAGATCCAATAGATTCAAGCACTAAGCATACCAACATAGATCAGATCTAACATTCATTCACATTATTCAGCACTAAGCTACCATATTAGATCCTTCTAAGCATATATTAGAGCACTAAGCACTCAATCACATAAATAAGAGAATAACCATAAAGCACATAGCAATCACAACACATAATATACGTGGTTCACCCCCACCCTGGGGCTACGTCCACCAACTCTTCGTCTTCTTTATTAGCTTCTTTCAATCTTCTTACATGCACAAAGCCTCAAAACCAACTTCGTAGAGAACATGAGATCTGTGCACCTCGCTAGATCCTCCTTATGAGTTAGCTTACGGCACAAAGCCTACATACAATCCCTTACCGTTACTTGCACTTAGCTTTGCAAGTCCCACACAACATGCACAAAGCAATTACAATCATTACTTGCACTTAGCACAACTTACAACTCTTCGATCACATAGATCGAACTACTTCCTACATTGCCTAGCTTTCTATTTATACGTTACAAAATCGGGCCTAAACATGGGAAACCCATAGGCTGACATCCCATACCCGTTACATAAGCCCAAAACCCAAAAAGACCTAAAAAGGGGCCGAGATCTTGTGATCTCTGCTTCGACTTGCACTCCACTTTCGACAGCCTATTGAAGTCCCAAAAATAGGTCAAACATGACCAAGGATCCTCAAAACTTGGTCAAGGGCCAACAATAAACATATAGTATATAGACACATTGATTGAGCTTATGCGTGGCACTATACATTAGCAAGATTATAAATAAATTGTAATGTTCTTAGATTGTTCTTGAGCTTTATTTTTCCTCCTATAATGTTGTCATACTGTTCTTGAGCTTTATTTCTCCTCCTTGTTATAGAATTGGCCATATAATTTTTCAATTTCCCTGGCATGGACTAAAGTTGCCATGCAACATGCAACACTTGTTTACTTTAGGGAAACTTAGAAACTTTATGGATACTATGTTAAGGATATAGTTTTCCATCTCATCTATGTTTAACTTACTTCAAATTTTCATTTATATGTTAATACTAAGTACTAAGTTTACAATCTATCAACATGATTTATTTTTAATGTTTTAGCTTTTGTAATTAACCATAAAGAAAGTAAGCCACTATATTTTTAATGTTAAGTTTTCATAATGATTCTTTCCTGATTTGTGGTGATAAAATTGCTTTACTTTTTGGTTAATCACTAAGATACCTTGAAATGTCACTAATCCACCAACGTGGTATTTTCATTTTCACCATATCCATTTATATAAAAATGACATTATGAACAATGTTTAGTCACATTTTTATTTATTTATTTAATAGATCTTAATGGATATAAAAATGACATTATGAACAATGTCACATTTTTATTTATTTATTTAATAGATCTTATTAATCTTACACAATGGTAAACAATATCATCCTTATAATTTTTATATTATTATTTTATTAAAGTAATTTTCATTGTTAATGATGATGATATATGTTGTCCCTTAAAACCATCAACATTTATCAAACTAAATCTTCAAAATATAGATGTTAAATTTGAACATAGAGGAAATTAAAGCACCAACTTCATTAGAGTTTTTGTAAGTTTGGTGGTTATAAAGAGTAATTAAGTTGAGTAAATTTATGTTTTATTTCAAGTATCCTCATAAATGTTGTCAACCTATACTTCACAACCACATAAAATAACTTAGATAACTAATAAATTCTAATTGAAATCAATGCTTAATTGTTAATTGTAAGATTGAAGTTTTTGAAGGTGTTATCACCATATAAAATTGGAGAATAAATAATTGGGGCATTGGAAATAGGTGTTTGGAAGGTCAATATACTTCACAATATATTTAATCACTTTGTCTTCAACCTAAACGAATATAAATGCTTTGATATATTTCAACAAATTGACTTATAGGTATACCCTCGTATGGGTTCTACAGTTGAAAAATGAGAACGATCATGATGGATAAAGCTTGTGATCAATGTATAAATGCACTCCATGAAATCCTAAAATTGCTTGGATAGGTTTAGAAATTCCACATGCATAGGACAACATAGTTGTTTAGAAATTCCACATGCATAGGACAACATAGTTGTTTAGAAATTCCACATGCATAAGACAACATAATTGAGCAATGTATTAAGAGAAAATTTCTCAATGGGAGGGGTGAGAACCACTTCGACAATGTTTCAACATATCAAATGAAGTCTAATGCTTATAAAAATGAAAAAAAAAAACAAACATTTTTTTAACTTTAATACTTATAAAAATGAAAAAAAAAACATGTTTTTAACTTCAAGTGCTTAGACATTGTATAAACCATATGGCTCCCAAACTTGCTTCACTAATGCCTTAATAGTGGCTTCATGAGGACCTTTCCCAACTATATGACTAAGGACTAAGGAATGTGCACATTTTGTTAAGTTTCATAAACTTTAGTATAATTTTCAACAAAGATATCCATAAAGATTTCACTAGATCTCATATATGGCTAGAACGTTGTTATGATCACTATATTTCTAAATTGAACAAATGACATATCCTTAAGACTTTAAAAAATGTTATTAATAGGTAATCAAAAGCTTAATATGAAAATAGAAGGAATCAATTAAAATTAGTGTGAGTTAATTAGCAATGACCTTAATAGTGATTAAAATAAGTAAATAAAAAATATACAAGTCTAAAACATAGTTTTTCACAAAATTATTATTTTTTAAAATCAAATATTATAATATAAAAATAACTATATTATATTAATAATAATAATAATCTATTTTTAAGGTCACTATCAAACCAGACACTAAATTGGTGTATGAAACCCCCTCGATAACCTCTTATGAGAAAACAAGTGTTCTTAACCATTAGATCCAAATCACCAAATTGATAATTGATAAGGGCTTTTAAATTATATATAAAGCATGCTTAAATGCTAAATAACATAAATCCATTCAAAATTTTATATACTACTATCCATTCAAAATTTTATATCCTACTATACTAATAGATAGTAGTATTTGATATTGGTTTGGATAAAGAAATGATGTGAATAAAAATAATGTTTAATTGATGAAAGTTTGCAAATTTTTAATATAATTTTAAAAGAAACCAATTTGATTAAATACAGTTTTTGAAAAATAATGATAAACAAAAATAAAAGTACTAAGTATGTTTTTTTTATTGTAAAATAATTATAAAGTGAAATAATATTTTATTTAATAAATTGAAATAATAAAATATTATTTTATTGTGGAAGAATAATAACAAATACAGGTGAAGGGTAAATGAAATAACATAAATCCATTCAAAATTTTATATCTTACTATATTAATAGATAGTAGTATTTGATATTGGTTTGGATAAAGAAATGATGTGAATAAAAATAAAGTTTAATTAATGAAAGTTTGTAAATTTTTGATATAATTTAAAAAAAAAAAAAAAAATTGATTAAATGCAGTTTTTGAAAAATAATAATAAACAAAAATAAAAGTAATAAATATGTTTTTTTAAACGTAAGATAATTATAAAGTGAAATAATATTTTATTTAATAAATTAAAATAATAACATATTATTTTATTGTGGAAGAATAATAACAAATACAGGTAAAGGGTAAATGAAATAATATTTTATTTAATAAAATAATTTTACATACAATAAAATAACAACTTTGTTAGAAATAATTTCCGAAAAATGTTACAAATGAAAATGTAGGGTGATCATTAAATGAAATAAAATAACAATTTTATTGGAGACAGTTTCAGAAAAACAGTATAAATAACAATAAAATAAAATAACAACTTTGTTGGAGAGAATTTCGGAAAAATAGTGACAGGTGATCATTAGAGAAATAAAATAATTGTACAAATGAAATGAAAATGTAGGGCAATTATTAAATGAAATAATATTTTAGTTAATAAAATAATTGTACATAAATATTCGAAAAGTTCGCACGGAAAATGTTAAAAAGAAACTTTTGAATTTAATATTCGATAGTTTCATAGGAAACTTTGGAATTTAATATTCCAAAATTTCGCTTCGAATTCCATATTCGAAAATTTCGCACTATAGAAAGGGAGAGGGGTTAGTATTCGAAAAATTCGTAGAAACGTATGAGAAAATTTCTTAGAAAAGTAAGAAACTTTGAAATTTGAGAAACTTATGAGAAAATGTCTTTTCATAGTCTTCATGGGAGTACTTTATCTCTTCGCTTTCTGTAAATTATTAAAGAAAGAAAGCCACCGCGACCGTCTTCGTTATTTTCAAACTGTAATGATTCCGTTATTTGCGCCGATGATCCCGTTATTATCGTTATTATCAGAAGGATCCCGTTATTATCGTAATGATCGTTATTTGCAAAGTTATTATCGTAATGATCCCGTTATTTGCACCGAACTTTAAAGTTATTTGTCGCCGATTATTTCTCGAAAGTTTTGCCGTTCATTATTTCTTCGCGAGATTCGAGGCGATTAAATTGCTCGAAGTTACGTGGAACCGTCATTTATATAAGTTACCAGGGATAATAAATTTGAGATTAAAATTTAATTATTTTGAGAATAAAGATATTAAGTGTTGAAAAAAATACATTTCACATAGTGGAAAGAGAGAGGGTTATTCTTCGAAAATTTGCCTTCTTAATTTTCGGAAGGAAAAATAGCAATGTTATTCAAAAAATAAAAATATTTTTCTTTCGAAATTACAAATTGTAAAGTTATTAAAAAATGCAATTCTTTCCAAATTACAAATGTAAGTTTCGAAATTACATTATTTGGGACATTTGTTTCTTTACTTTCAACACCACAGGTCCCAATTAAAAATGGGAACTTTGAGTTTCATCGTCTAGTGCTCGTGAGCACCTTTCATGTGATTGCCACAATGCTTGTAACTAGCCTTTGGTTCAAATGTTGTTGCGTGTTAAATTTTTCAGGGTTCCATTGGTGGTGGTTCAGACAACCAGGTGTCATAGCCTTGTTCCAACAACGACTACTATGGTACTGTAGGCTGCTTCTTATAGAATTGTCGATCCAATTGTCCTTTAACTTTAGTGGCTAATCCTTTATGTCGTCACCAAACCATATGTTATGACGAGATGTTTGTTTGTGGAGGCCATGGTCGTGTGACACATCATGTCCATGTCATTGTGTTCCTCATCCCTCTTATATACGATGAAGGAAGGGAACCAAGAGTTGGAACCCTATGTCACAAGGGTGCTAGAATAACAACCATCGGGCTTGCTAGCATCACCTTTTCCTTGTGTATTGGAAACATGTTCATATATTTTTTTATCTTCAACGTTCAATCTTTCCATGTGAGAAGGAGTTTGACTGTAATATTTTTTATTTTATGTTGTTTGTCTGATATACTTACATACCCGTTATTGCTTTTGTGTCTAGGGATAGGTTACTTTGAATACGAAATGTTAAAGTTGAGAACGCAAAAGCTAGAGCAATCAAGAAAGGAAAAGAAATCAGGTGTGCATTGTGGTATCTGCATTGTTCTCTTTTTCTTCATGTTTGCATAATTTGCTAGACATTGCTTGGAAATAACTTGTTCCACACAAATTAGAAGATGACATAAATAGTAGATGTTGAGAACTATCAAATGAATAGAGGGTCGAGTGTAGATACCAACATCAACAAAGTTCCAAGTAACAACATTCTTTTCACATTAGTTTCATTTTCATACACTACAGGGGACTATCTATTTGATGCATTTCAAGATCTATTGCATTTCCATTATTCTTTAGTTAAGCTACACCATGGCATGGTGGATCACTTCCTCTTGTTCTTGCACAATGGCAATGTTGATGCATTAGAATCATTTTAGCATGAATTGGGGCTTGAATTTTTGTATCGGTTGCATGACATTCATGATGTTGGTGCATATCTTTTAAATGTGTGGTTATATGCATCTCTGAACCAACCTGAAAACAAAAGAGGGATATGGGGTGATATGTTTTGCATACGTTGGCTAGCCAACTAGCTAAATATATCGATCGCAATTTGGTCAGTAAAAAGGAAGAGAAGGTACTTTCTGTTCAACACAAATGCAAGTAGAGATACGTATTTCATCTTGTTCCATGACATTAATCCTCCTAGTGGTCATTATGAACCATTGCTATATAAAAGTGGTGCAAACCTCTAGCCCTCAGGCCAAGATCCGCTCAGGATCATTCTAAATCTTCCTTCCTGTGTCTGATTGACTCTTTGGTTTTCCCCACAGGGAATCCCTCACACACTCGGCGGTGTATCCACAGGTCCTTATGAGTATGTCCCATGTGATCAACCACAAAGCACCACTCAAGTCTCTCGATCTCAGTAAGATCGCGCCCTTCGCCGAACCGGGACTTCGGGTTTCGCGATTCCACGATCCCTGTTGTCGAGAGTTCCTGTCTCTACAACATCTGAAACCCGAAATGCCGAATTTCGATGCGTTCACCAAAGGTTGGCTTCCCAATGGACTTTTCACTTCATCAGGGTTTCAGACTTTGCGAATCCGGATGCAAGGCTCCTAGCCCTTCGACCTCCAAAACTCCAAAATGGTCAGCAAGGTTTGACTCTGCCTATTTGACGAAGACACGCCACCTGTCCACTCAAATGATTTCTATCTCTGACGTGGACTCTCGCCACCTGTCCTTCTTCCCGTCTTTCGGGACTCTAACAAGCCTCCGACTACCGTCCCCCTAACACTTTGAAATCTCAAATTCTGAAATCCTTCACTTAACAATTCTTTTCATGATTCGAGAGTTAGAATGACCATGGATTTTGGCTTACACTTCGGACTTACGAACTTCGAATCCCCAAAATGATCTGACGGCTCACAACAGATCACGATCAATGGTCCACATTGATTCCTAATACCAAAGTGATGGGTTCGTTCGCCCCTATACACCTTGCATCTTTTCTAGATCCTACGGTCCTCGCGACTTTGCGAGCTCTCCTCAGAGAATTTCAACCACTCGTTCCCTCCTTGACAACTTCTGCGAAATGAACTGGTGTTCCCCCACTAGGACTTAATTTCTGCGAGACGTTTTCAATCTTCGTCTCCCTTTGAGTAATTTCAAAGGCGCTGACCCTCCTGAGATTTCGCTTGAAACTCAAGTCTCGAAAGGACTCCTGTGCGCACTCCTTACAGAAATCTTTCAAATACTTCTAAGTATGTGACTCTTCGACTCTATGCACCCTCTGCAACAACAATCCCTCACCTTTCAACCTTAGTTGATAAGGTTAAGGTCTTGACTAGCCTACGTACACCTTGCATGACTTTTGTGCTCCGCCTGCACTTTTGCTAGAATGAGAACAACGATATCTCTCCTGATCTTTCTAAGATAAAACTCAGAACCCTAGTCAACGCACACCTTGCAGACGTTTCACTGCACTCCTTGCAGGAACTTCTCTTACTCAGGAAGAGAAACAATTGAAACTCATTCTCTCTCTCTCTCAGACTTCAAACATTCAGCATGAAATCATGCATTCAACACAGTATTTAAAGCAAATGCATAATAGAGAGAATAAAACAACTGTAAGCATACCATTCACTAGGTATAAACAGAAAACATCATAACACCATGAAATCTGACTCAAAGCTTCATTTATTAATTCAAAGCTCCTGTACATGGGTTCTTCTTTTCAACTCTCTGCTACAACTCTCCTCTTTTGTGCTATGATAATGTTACAATAATACAAGAGTGAGGGTGTCTATATCCATTTTCCCTCCTATGTTCTATAACTGTCTAATCTAACATTCATATCTACCTACTCTTACACTTAACAAACTTAAATGCCTTAATGTTCTACAGATGAGAGCAATCGCTCAAGATCTGTTTACAACCTCCAAGATATAAATGCAAAGTACGCCATCTTTTTAACTATTACATTAATACCTTTTAAGTTCAAAATTCAAAACGGTTCTTATGAAAACATGTTATTTTTCTTTCTCGGTGCGTCCAGCTATTTCTTTGGCTTAGTTGCGCGCTTTGGGCTTTGCACGATGCTCCTGCATCAAAAATATATTCCATATGCAATATTGGAAGATCTAATACCTACTTGTCCCTCGTGTGCAAATAGCTTGAATTCCATTAGAAACATTGTATGCATGACATGCATAGTTGTGGATTGGACATAGCAGTAGCTAGTACAACTAGTTGTGGCGAGAGTCTGTTCACTGCACTTTGCTACTTGGTCATGAAAAAGTTTGATGTGAAGTCTCTAAGAATGTACGTTGTACATTCCTTTCAAAATTCACTTATAGGTGGAAATCATAACGCCTTTCGTTGTTTGAATCAAGATTTGACACCTGATGTTATGCAAAGTGTGCCAGTAGATGGGAGTTGGAAAATGTATCTGATAGACATGTCATTTCCATATGAAAAGGGAAATATAGGGAGTGGGCCATTTTGTTTTCACTGAGTATCAATCATATTTGAAGTAAATATTTAAGTTTGGTTGTCCATTGCAGGTAACATTGTCAAGTACTGCATTGCTAATTCAAACTCTGATAAAAAAATTAATATTATGTCATTTGAAAATTTGTTAGCGATCTAACCTCCCTAAAACCTCATATAGGTAGAATAATATAATTCCATGTAATAAAGGCCAATATTAATAAGTCCTAGCAATAAGGAAGAATAAGTCAAATGTAAGAAGACCTAATAGAAGCTTTTGCTTCTAGAAGGATATTCCTCTAGATGGTTCTTTTGGATAGATATATTTAATATAAATAGGAGTAGAGGGTATGATAAATCTTGTCTTGGAGATTATTGCAATAGAGCTCTACTCTGCTGGAGGTTTCCCCCTCGAAGAAGCAAGTGAACATTGCTATCATTAATCAAGGTACTCTTTCTAGTGTTATTCTGGTATTGTTCTGGTTATATCATCATTGTTTCTCTACCATTTCTATTCTGCATACTATTTTATATCTGGAATACTACAAGTGGTATCAAAGCACCTTTCTCGACATAAATTTGTGGGTTAATTTTTTTTTCCAGGGTAGAGACGTATTCCGACATCTTAAAGCTACAAAGATATGTCGTTACACACATAAACCCACAGTTGGGGAGTCATACATGTAGGAAATACAAGTGGTAATTAAGTGCACATCTGTTGGCCACCATTGTAACCTATGTTGGTACCCCTTTGAGTGGTAGCACAACAAACACCACCTATATACGGATCGACCTAGATCTCCTGAAGCCCCCCATAGATAAATTGATTGGTCGCTTGACTTCTATAGTTCCATTGAGAACGACACTCGGGAAGATACTCTCTAGTACCTAGGTAGTTAGGTAGTATGGATAAGGGCACAGTCTAGCCTCCTTATTTGGTGCCCTAAGATATTGGGCTAAGTACTACTATGGGACCCCTCACGTATATCAAAGAGCTATAGCACAGGGAAAACCCTTGTCTGTAGAAACCCCAAATATACTACTCCTGGGGGTGGAAATAAACACAAAACAGACAAGATCTATTTCCATGTAACTATGTCTTTTGCATTCGAGTTGCAAAATTACTACGCATTTCTTCCCATTAAGAATTTGGGCATTTCGTCACTGCAGTATTATTTAGGCCGGAGTATAGCTCTGAAGGAGTTAAAAAAAAGTATAGTGGTCTCGTTGACACACTTATTTGGGACCTATCCCACTGGGTTCCTCTCTTTTCCCCATTTCCAGTGATACCTATCATTTTTAACACATTTTGTTTGTGGACCCTGCCCTTCTTCGACACCCTTATTTGGCCTCTATCCCATTGGATCCCCCTTTTTTCCCTGATCATAGTGGTACCTATCATTTGACTCCCTTCTTCTTAGTGGTCCCACCCACCCCTCCAGACCCCTTTTGTTTCCCCTATACCATTTTCCTACCCATTTTTCCAAATGGCTACCACAAGAGCCCAAGAACTCAATACCTTGATTGTTGACACCCACCAGAGCAAGGAAGACATCAAGACTATCAGTTCCAACCTTAGCTCAATCAATTCGGCTATTGATATCCTAAAGGAACAATTTTCCCACATAGAAGACCTCAGAGAACTCAAATCCACCTTTGAACACTTCATGGGTTGTTCCCATAACCCTTCCTCTTCTGAACAACCATCTTATCAAGATGACCATGACTCTTCCCATTACCAAGGTCCTCATACTACCCAATTTTCTTGAGACCTCCGCCCTCCTTGAATTGAGGTGAACAAATTTGATGGATCAAATCCCACAGGCTGGGCTACCCAAATGGAACATTATTTCTCTTTGCATGGCATTATTGACAATTTATCCAAGCTTCATTATGGTGTCCTATATCTGGATCTAGAACGATGGCAATGGTGGCAATGGAGAAAAAAGGAACACCAATGGTATGCTTCTTGGACACATTTTGTGGTCAAACTTGATGACCGCTTTGACTCTAGCACCCACCATTTATGCCATTTGACCAAGTTAAAGCAATTTGGGACATTGGAAGACTTTATTTCCACATTTGAGCACTTGACTTTCATAACAGAGGGCATGTGAAATGATTTCTTTAGGGAATGCTTTATGAGTGGCCTTAAAGATGAAATATGTGCCCATGTTCTCATGGCATGGCGCCAGACTTGGTTGGAAGCTACTCAACGAGCCAATGAAGCACAATAGATTGTATCCTCCCAGGCCTGCACCTCCTTTCCTCCTCTCCCTAAACCCACCAATTATGCCCCTCCTGCAACTCCCCTCAAGATCCAGAAATTAAGCAGGGATGAAATGGATGAACGTCAACTCAAGGGTCTTTGTTATAATTATGATGACAAATATTTTCTTGGGCAGAAGTGTAAGGAATAAATTTTTTTTATGGCTGTGATTGAGGATATTTCTGAAGAAGATGTTTTTGTTCCACCCGTGGAGGAACTACCACCACCATCTGATATGACTCCACCCTCTGATCCACCAGACGTTGACCCGGTGATTTCACTCAATGCCCTCACCAGCTTCTCTGCTCCCCAGACTCTCAAATTAATTGGTTACATCAAAAATAGGAAATTCATCGTCCTTGTGGATAGTGGTAGCACCCATAATTTAATTCATCACTGCATTGCCCAAGAATTCAATTGTTACATCTGTGTCGTAAATAATTTTCAAATCATGATTGCCAATGGAAATTCCATGAAATGTGGGGGACGATGTGAAAATGTGCAACTTCAAATTGGTCAGTATCACCTGAAATAACATATTTTTTCTATAGACATGGGTGGTTGTGACATTGTTCTTGGTGTCAAATGGTTACACACTCTAGGCCCCATTCTCATGGATTTTAAGGACTTAACCATGCAATTCCAACAGGAGGGACACCAGTATAAGTTCCAAGGCATCAACACAGGTTCTTGTGAGATCATCATTTCCCATTGCATGGAAAAGCTCCTCATAAAAGGTCATTCGGGAACTATAGCCCAACCCCACTCCATTCATGTTGTTGAGACACCTTTTGTGCATCCCGACCTCCAATCTATCCTCTCCCACCACCAAGTTGTTTTTACCACTCCTAAAGAACTTCCCCCTTCCCGTGGAGTCCATGATCATTCCATCCATCTCATTCCAGGAAGTCTTACTCCCAATGTTCGGCCTTATCGTCATCCCTTTTCCCAGAATAATGAAATTGAGAAAACAGTTCATGAATTGCTCGAAGGAGGTGTTATCCATCCCAATACTAGCCCCTATTCTTCCCAAGTGGTCATGGTACTCAAGAAAGAAGGTACTTGGAACATGTGTCCTGATTTTTGTGCCCTCAAAAAACTCACCATCAAAGATAAATTCCCCATTCCTATCATTTATGACCGACCTCTTGGATGAATTAAGTGGTGCTCAATACTTCACCAAACTTGATCTACGTTTTGGCTACCACCATATCTATATGAAAGAAGAAGACAATCCCAAGACTACATTTCGCACTCATGAGGGTCATTATGAATTCTTGGTAATTCCCTTTGGATTGTGTAATGGTCCTTCCACTTTACAAAGTCTTATGAATCATGCCTTTTGTCATTTTCTTCGTCATTTTGTATTAGTTTTCTTTGATGATATTCTCATCTATAATAAAAATTGGCCATCCCATCTCTCCCATGTGAATCAAGTTCTCCATCTACTCTCTAAGCACCAACTTTTCCTCAAACATCTAAATGTTCCTTTGGTTCCTCAGAAGTGGAATACCTAGGTTATATTATCGGCAAGGATGGTGTCCAAGTGGATCCTAAGAAAATTGAATCTATGCAGGATTGGCCTTTCCCTAAAACTCTTAAGAACTTCCATGGGTTTATGGGTTTAATGAGCTATTATAAGAATTGTGTTCGGAATTATGGAAAAATTGAAGATCCTCTCACTTCTCTCCTTAAAAGGAATGATTTCACTTGGACTTCAGCTGCGGATCATGCCTTCCAAGCCTTGAAAGATGATATGTGCACAAACCCTATCCTAGCACTTCTAGACTTCACAAAGACATTTGTATTGGAATGTGATGCTTGTGGGAAAGGAATTGATGTCGTACTCATACAAGATGGCAGGCCTTTGGATTTTGGTGTCGTACTCATTATACATGTTGTGGCTCTCTAGCATCCTTATTTAATGGGTCAGCGATTCCAAATCAAAACTAATCATTAGAGTCTAAAGTATTTACTGGAACAATGAATTTCATCCCCGATGCAACAAAAATGGGTGACCAAGCTATTTGGCTATGATTATGAGATTATTTACAAGAAGCACAAGGAAAATGTCGTGGTCGATGCTCTTTCCCAGAAATATGAAGAAGACGGGTCCCTTTTCGCCCTCTCCTTCAATGTACCAGATTGGGTCCAATCTATTTGTCAGGAATGGCTGCAAGACCCCAAAATTTCTAGCCTGTGCACCATCAATTGCAACACAATTCTTCAGTTTCTCCAGGGTAATCTTGGCACAATGAAGAGATTCACTACAAAGTCCATTTGTATTTATGAAAATAATCACAACTTAAATCCATAGTGCTTTCTGAACTTCATGCCTCACCCACAACTGGGCATTCAGGGTTTACCAAAAGCTATGAACGGGTCAAACGTTCCTTTTTATGGGATGGTATGAAACATGATGTCTGAACCTTTGTAGCTGAATGTGAGGTCTGTCAATGCAACAAGGGAAAAACTTTCAAATTTCTAGGCATACTCCAACCTCTTATGATTTCCCCTACTATTTGGAGAGATATTTCTATGGATTTCATTGTGGGCTTACCTAAATCGGAAAATAATTCAGTTGTCATGGTGTTTGTAGATCGTCTATACAAATATGCTCATTGTTTTTCTCTTCAATAGCCATTCACAATGACCAAAGTGGCTCAAATATTTATGGATAATATCTTCAAGCTTCATGGCATGCCTAATTCTATGGTATCTGACAGAGACCCCACTTTCACCAACAATTTTTGGCAATAATTTTTCAAGCTACAAGGCACCCAATTGCATCTCAGCACTGCCTATCACCCCTAGACGGATGACCAGACTGAAGTTTTCAACAAGTGTTTGGAAACATATTTGATGTGTTTTGCATTTAAGAGGAAAAATCAGTGGGCTCAATGGTTACCCATAGCTGAATGGTGGAACAACACATATTACCATACAACTACTCACTTGAATCCTTTTGAAGCAGTATATGGCCAAAATCCCCCATTGCTTCTCTCGTATCTTCCATGGGTCTCGAAGTTTGAGGATATTGACAACAATCTTACAGTCCAAGAGGCTATTCTTCGTGCCCTCAAAAAAAATTTGGTCGTGGCTCAGAATCACATGAAGCAACAAGAGGATCAAGGTCATTATAAATGACATTTTGTTGAAGGGGACCAAGTGTTTCTTCAACGACAACCTTATAAGAAGACTTCACTCAAATTTTCACACTTTCAGAAACTTACGCCAAAATTTTATGGTCCTTATACAGTGCTCAAGTGGGTGGGATCAGTGCCCTATCAGTTATCTCTACCTAGTTGGTCAAAGCTCCATCCTGTTTTTCATGTTTCCTTCTTAAAGAAGGTGATGGGAACTAAGTGACAAACTCAAACTAGTCTCCCTGAGTTGGATGAAGAAGGTTCCATATGGTTGCATCCACAAGAATTTTTGGCCTAGCGAGAGCATCGTCTCCATTAGTGCACCATCAAGGAATTGTTATTCCAACGGAAAGATACAACTCCAGAAGATGCCACCTGGGAGCCGACCACCATTCTACAACAATTTCCTCATCGTAAGACTTGAGGACAAGGTTGTTCTTCAAGGGTGAGGGTATGTTAGGGACCTAACCTCCCTAACCCCTCATGTAGGTAGAATAATATAATTGCATGTAATACAGAACAATATTAATAAGGCCTAGAAATAAGGAAGAATAAGTCAAATGTAAGAAGACCTAATAGAAACTTTCGCTTCTAGAAGGATCTTCCTCTAGATGGTTCTTTTGGATAGATAGATTTAATATAAATAGGAGTAGAGTGTATGAGAAATCTTGTCTTGGAGATTATTGTAATAAATCTCTGCTCTGTTGGAGGTTTCCCCTCGAAGAGGCAAGTAAACATTGCTATCATTAATCAAGGTTCTCTTTCTGGTGTTATTCTGGTATTATTCTAGTATTGTTCTAGTTATATCAATGTTTCTCTGCCATTTCTATGCTAAAATAGTTATGTTTTGCATACTATTTTATATTTGGAATACTACAAACTGATACATCACACATTCACTATGAACCATTCATCCAATATAAACCATTGGTAACACAAAATTGCAATGAAGGATGCACTTTGCAATGTAACCAGGTTGAAGTAAATGTAGACATAGTGGATGCAGGAAACTACCATAGCATTACAAGAACACTTAATCCAAGACATAATAACAATCGCATTATGCTTCATGTCGATATACTCAAACAAGATCAACATGCATATGGTAAGGATTGGACAAGAACAACAATGTCAACAAGTAACAATGATGCCTTCAAGGTATCTCATCTCGAAGAATTTGAAAGCATTGCTAAGAATCCTAGACTTTCATACCATCAAATGAAAAAAATAATACATGCAAAACACAATTGCATTGACATGTTCATTGTTGAATACAAGAAACACATGGCCAATGCAGAAGGATAGCAAACTACGCACCATGAACAATTGCATAGATCATGCTTAGAAAAAACAGTGGTTCTAGCCCGCAGATCCAGCGTCACCATGAAAATCCATTTCCATCCCATGGACATAAATTCAGTTACCATAAATTGAAAAAAAAACATACATGAAAGACACAAAAACAATTACTTTTCCAACATAGTCCACCATCCTCATATGAGTCCAAACATAAGGTTCCATAGATCAAAGAAAATTGTTTTCAATGTCAAGAAACAAAAACAACAAATACCCCTTGGCCATTTCCATGCACAAAAGAAAAATGCAAAGGAAGTCTATATGGAACAAATTAAAGACACGCCTAGGATGACATGTGAAATTTGTGAGCGACTGAATTTTGAAAGGAACATTAAATATTTTACCGAGGACTTGGAAAGAGAATATATAAGCTTGAAATTGAATCACAAATTTGTTGGAAGATTGGTTGTTGTCATTGATGTCAACCCTAGTCATGGGTTTTGGACCGCAATATTGATGAAGGTATTTGGACATGAAGGAAAATGCACATGTAGATACAAGACCCATGGATGGATAGTATACATCATGTTGTTT
>SNQJ01S0007941.1:130043-149062 GCA_010110895.2 Picea sitchensis | reverse complement strand
ATTGTTTGATGTTGCGCTCATTGTCTCTACTAGAGAGATGTATCTTTAGTAAGTGCTTTAGATGAAATATCATGACTTATAAGTATTGCAGTTGTCAAGAACCCAACTTATCGAGATGTATCTTCACTAAGAGATTTAGATGAAATACCATGACTTATAAGTATTGCAATTATCAAGAACCCAACTTATCAATCATCTCAAAATGGAAGGTAGTGACAAAAATCCCCCTTAATAAACAAAAAAGAACATACAATTATTATGTGATATAGTGGATTATGTTTATCATATTGTAACAACGAAATGTTTTTATTTTGTTTAAATTATATATTTATAAAAAAATATATTTTTATTTTTTTATAGTTTTTTTTTAAATTATATATTTATAAAAAAATGTTTTTATTTTTTTTTTAATTATATATTTGTAAAAAAAGTTTTTTTTTTTAAATTATATATTTGAATAATTTTTTTTTGCATAGCCTCTATTATTCGAACTATTGTTACTATTTTTTTTATTGTTATAAAATAATATAATAATTGTTTTTGCGTACGTAATAGACCTGCCACGCTGCATTCTTTCTTAAATGTTTACACAGTGATCCTGACAGACTTAAATGTTTACCTAACATGCCTCACAACCTTAAATGTTTACTTTCTTTTTTTTTTTGTAAGTGAGTGTAGATTCATGTATTAATAAAAGAGATTATGGTACAAAAAGAGGGGGGATTCCCTGATCTGCCAAAACGAAAACCAAACCAGGGGTTTCAGAGTTGCGTTTTCTAAGAAAGAAGATGGGTATGGCTGGGCCGCCACCTTGGGAAACCAGCTCAACCCTTCCATATCAGTTTTGAAGAGCTAAACAAAAACATATATGTAAAAAGACACAACATATAAAAGGAGGTTGACCCTACGCTGAGAAACATGACTTGACCAGTTGTCGACTCGATGCTAGTCTAGGATGATGAGATGTTTTTTGCCTTCATCCTTCCTATCCTTGTTCTCATTCCTCTGGACCACTGTGCGAGTCTTTCTGATACAGGTTGGAGCTCCATTCTAGTCTGCTGGCATGATTTCCATGTGATGGACGTAGTGCAAGTATAGGTGGAATTGGGCTGCCATTCACTTCATCTTCTCCTTCTGCTCCCTCTGGTCCTCAGCTAGTCATTTTGTACTGGCCTCCAGGTTGTTGATGTGACTCAAGATCTCTGTAAACAGTTTTTTGTGGTCCCTGTTATCCTTCCGACTATCATCTATCCTTTCAGAGCTCATCTTGCCTATTAACATATTTGTTTGCCACGCGTCCTCCACCGTTTTGTGGTAGAGGGTTACTCTGGGCAGTGTGGCTCTTGGGTCCCTTATCCAGTCTGCTTCATGAATCAGTTCCTTCCAAGCTTTACCCTTGCGTTTAGTGTTGATTTCTTTCTCCCACCTGGTGATGATCACTTTTCCCTTTGGTTCGACCAACATATGAAAGGTTCCCTTGACTTCTCTAGCCGCTTGTTCCATCTTTGTAATCCTCTAGGGGCTTGTTGGAGGTTCTTTCCCTTGGGGGATTCTCTTACTGTGAGTTTTCTTCATACGAACCATCTCTGCTGGTTTGTGGTAGTTTTTTCCTTGGAGTCTCCTCCTGTTCCTATCTACACATCCCCAGTTTTTGTGGTAGTCCCTGTAGTTTCTCTTTTCCTGTTTGTATCTATTCTTAGTGCTTCTTATCTTATGGGGTTTCCCCAGCTGCAGGCTCGTCCTGGAAATCATGGTCTGCCCATAGCAGTGTACCTTTCGATCATTATTCCATGTCTCGGTATGTGTGCTCATGATGACCCAACCGTAACCCCTGTGCCATCCCTTGCCCCTACACATTGTGAAAACAACTGTGCTACTCCCTATACATGTACTTAGGTGAGGTGTATCCATACTTGTCCATGGTAACACCTTTTTCCCTTCGTCATTGGTGACCTGCTGATTACCTTCTCTGCCTTCCCATGAAATACCCTTGTACTTCCTCCTATTGACCGGACCTTGGTGTCGTACCCTCGTCTGTTGTGTGGTCTAATTATGCATTGTAACTCGTGATCGAGTGATGGGAAATCAGATTCTACCTGGATCCTTCGTGCCCACCAGTTAGCCTTGCATCTCCTTCCTTGGTGTGGTTGCCCGTACTTAGGCTGTCGTCACGGTCTTTTGTTGCAAGTTGGATGCAGTCTATTCTGAACTGACTATTCGGGATGTTACTCCAGGTAATGTATAGTTATGGTCCTTCCTTGCTAACCCCCTCATTAGAGATTCTGTCCGCCAGTCCATTTGTAGACCTGAGTACCCAGTGCAACTCCACTGTATTCATTGTCTGCAGATGCTCCTGGATTTTTTGCAGGGAGTGTGCTAAGTGCCAGTGCCTCTGAATTTTTCCCACTCTTGTGCCATTTTGGAGTCTCTTCACTGTGTTGATAACCAATGTGGAGTCACCTTCCACGATGGTGTTTTTCATCCTTTCGCAACTTAGGATCTCGAGACCGGTCTCCAGGGCTCTGAATTCCACGGCTTTGTTGGTTGAGTTTCCCATACTCCCAATGTACATTCACATTATGTTTCCGTCACTATCCCTGATTACTCCTCCCATTCCTGTCATTCATGGGTTTCCTTTTGATGCCCCGTTGAAATTCAACTTGAGGGACCCTGCTGGAGGGGGAATCCAATTGCGTTCACCTATTTGGAGTTGCAGTGGACGCCTTACTTGAGTTTGGTTGCGTTCGTATTTCAGGTGAAAAACATCTAGAATTCAAAAGTCTTGACCTACGAGTTGCACTCTTCGCGTCTGGAAATTGTGGCTCTACACCGTTTCTCTTATTAGGGAGATTATGGTTTCCTTGAGTTTCCCTTCCGGCCAGCTTTCGTTCCTGAAGATGCATTGGTTCCTTTCTTTCCATATTTCCCATATGATCATCCCCAGAATGAGAGTCCAACAGAGGTTCACCTCTTCATTTTCACTGTAATTCTCATTCCAGTTATAGATGGTTGCGCAGATGTTACCTCGGATCCTATTGGATTGTCGAAAGATACCTTCTGCCCAGTCCCAAATATCTGTTGTATAGATGGCTTCATCAAGGAGATGATTCATTGTTTCTTCCTTAGCTTGACAGAGGTGGCATAGTGATGGGTCGATAAATCCCCTTTTCCTTAGGTTTTCCCAAGTTAGGATTCAGTTGTGAAGTACTAACCATTTGAAAATTTTAATTTTTGGCCATTGTGGGTTGTTCCAAAGTTTATCCCACTGTTGCGCTGGATCTTCTTGGTCCTGGTCTGCAATGTAATGTGGGACTTCTTTCAATTTGAATTCCCTGCCATCTTCTTGTCCCCATCTCAGTCGATCCTCTTCTTCCGAGACTACAATTTTCCTTTTCCCCAGTTCCTCCTCCACCTCTTTCATGCTTGTTGCGGTCTGTTCTCTATTTTGTGAACTGAGATTGGCCCAGACTCTCCATGTGTTGTGATCTATTTCCTGTTTCTAGTAATGGTAGACTCTAGTTTTTCCTTGCGTGGTCATGTCCTGTTGGAGTTCCTCCCTGTCCGGATTTTCCATTCTGGGTTTCTGTTGCCAAACATTCTCCTAGAATCTGGTTGTTTTTCCATTCCTCACTTCCCAAAATTTGTGTGTCTAGATCTAGGTTTTGTTGTGCCAAGGTAGATTCCAAATGGTTGATCCCTCCCTGGTGCCCCTAAAGCGGATTCGGTCTTGGCCGTTTATGTCCGGGGCATACTTGGCGTTCCATAGGTTTACCCACGGTGTAGAAGTTTCTTTGACCCATCGCCACCAGAGTTTCACCCCGTATGCATCATTGACTACTTGTGGGTCTTGTAGCCCCAAGCCACCTTTGCTTTTTGGTTTGCAGACCTTCTCCCAGGCCACCAAGGCCCATTTTTTCTTTGTTTCCACTCCGCTCCATAGGATGTCCCTTTGGATGGTTCTTATTTTTTGTAGTATTCCTTTGGGGGCTGGAAATATGGACATCATTTAGGTTGGAATTGCTTGCAAAACCAACTTGGTCAGTATGAGTCTCCCCGCTAGATTGAGGGATCTGTACGTCCAATTTTTCACCCTCTCCTATAACTTGTCGATCACTCCCTCGCATGTTGACATTTTGTATGATTTGTCTGTTAGGGGAATGCCCAAGTACTTGGTTGGGAGTGTTTTTCATTCAAAACCCAAAATATTGGCCAGGTTTCTTTGAATTGTTGGGTTGGTGTTGAAGAAGTAGATCATAAATTTGGAGTGGTTGATCTCGGCCCCTGAGGCTTCCCCAAACTCTTCTAAGATTCTTTTATAGGGTTTTTCTTCCTTGACTGTGGGTGTTCCATGGAGTAAGGTGTCATCCACGAACTGTTGGTGTGTGGAAGTAGGGTATTTTTCGAAGGGTTTGATGCATGTTATTTCTCCTGCTGCTGTTGCGCTTTTTATGCTTTGACTGAGACCTTCCATCATCAGAATGAAAAGGTAGGGGGAAAGTGGGTCTCCTTGTTGGATGCCTCTTGTAGGCCAGAAAGGTTTAGCTGGGGCTCCATTTATTAGGAGCGAGTAACTTGTCGTGGACACTAGGCTGACAATCCAACTGATCCAGTGCTGGGTGAAACCAAAGGCTTCCAAAGTCTTGACCATGTAGTGCCAACTAATTTTGTCATAATATTTTGTTAGGTCCAATTGTATTATCATTCCCCCTCTCCTCTAAATTTTCAGGGTGTGGATTAGTTCGTGGGCATGGATGATGTTGTCCATGATTTGTCTTCCTTCCACAAAGCCCACCTGTTCTTGTGAAATCAGTGTGGGTAGGAGGGGTTTCAATCTATTGGCTATGACTTTGGATATTATCTTGTAAACCACATTTCATAGAGCTATGGGTCTGTATCGGTCAAGTGTCCTGGCTTCATTTTCTTTGGGGATTAGAGTAATCATTGTAGCATTTAACACTTTGAGAATGGAGGTTGTCTGCCGGGAGTCCTCCACTACCCTATAAATGTCATGTTTGACCACTTCCCAACAATATTTGAAAAATTCCACTGTGAAACCATCTGGGCCTGGGGCTTTCCCGTTGGGCATCTCCTGGATCACTTGGTCGAATTTCTCCATAACAATGGGTTTGTTTAAGTTGTTATTTTTCTCCTCAGTGACTAGACGGGGGATGTGATAAGTTATCCTTTGGATGGCATCCATTCTGTCTTTGTTGGGTTCCTGGGCTATTCCATGGAAGTGATTTACCAGAGTATTTTCAATCTCCTTGTGGGATTCTCTCTTGATCCCATCCTGATCCTTAATTTTCGGGATTTTATTGTGGGTTCTTCTGGCAATGGTTTCTCTATGAAAAAACTTGGTGTTCCACTCACCTTCTCTTAGCCATCCGATTCAGAAATTTTGTCGCCAAAGAGTTTCTTCCTACTGGCATATAGATTCCCCTTTCTGAGTCATTTGAATCTCTTCCTTTTTTCGATCCTCTGTGTAGCCCTCGACTATTCATATTTCCTGGAGTTTTCTCATTTTGTCTTCAATATTTTTTTTCTCTTGGTTTATATTTCTAAATATTTACTTGTTCCACTCCTTGAGATTTTATTTGATGTGATTTAGTTTCTTATAGAGTTTGAACATCCTTGTACCTTTCTCTAGTTGTTCCTCCCGCCACCACTATTTGATAGTCTCCTTGAAAGTGGGGTGTTCGATCCAAAATTTCTCAAATCTGAAAGGTCTATTCTTCGATGTGGTTTGGAAGTCTTCTTCTAGTTGGATTGGCTAGTGATATGACCCTCCCCAGGGGAGGATGCTGCAGTCTAAGGTTAACCCTTGTAGAATGATAGATCCGACACCAAGAATTTGTCTAGTCTTGTCGCTACATGATTTTTATTCATCCGTTTATTGTTCCAGGTGAACTGTCCAATGTTAGTTTTGATGCCCACCATTTCCTCTATGTCTATGAACATTGATAAATCTTCCACATCTCTGTCCAATCTTCGAGTACCTCCTTTTTTCTCCGCAAGTGACGTGATGATGTTGAAGTCCCCTGCCAGGATCTAGTGGAGGTTCCTGGATTAGGTTTTTAGGTCTTCTAGGTCTAGAATCATTCTTCTCTTTTCCTCTAGAATCTTGGGTCCATACACATTGGTGCACAGAATCACCTTCGTATTTCCAATGATTTGCATGCTAACCGAAAGTGTGTGCCTGGTAGCTTCAACTGCTATTAGGCTCATCACTTGTGGGTTCTACAAGGTGATAATACCTCATGCCATCTGTTGTCCTTTGACCACCACCATCTTGTACTTGCTCCATTGTTTTTTGTTGATAGTTTCCATTTTGTCTCTAGTGCATTTTGTCTCTTGGATGAAATAGAGGTCTGGTTGTTCCTTCCTAAGTCTAATTTTGAGGATTCTCTTCTTTCGCGGGCTGTTTAGGCCTCTTATATTCCATGTTATAATCTTCATTTAAACATGTTGGGGGGATTTGGGGAAGAGATTCTTGATCTTAAATAAGTTTATCAACAATGCTTTGAGCTCCTGTAGGGCTACACTGTTTGATTTCCTGCCTTTTTTCCTTCTTGTCTGCTTGGGTGAGAGATGTGGTTGTCCCTCATTGACTTTGATTCCTACGTGTCCTATCTCCCCATGTGTGCGCTTGAGCCCTCTGGATTTGGCTTCCTCCCTTAGGAGGAATAGGTATTGGATGCGGTCTAGTTTCTCTGTTGGTACGTTGTCTACTCCCTACCTCTTCCATTGTTCCAATATGTTTGGGAGATCTATCCCTTCCCTTTCCACAAGGTCTCTAAGATCAGGGTCCTCTGTGCCTACTTCACTTGGGGCATGTCCGCATCTCCTTCTTCTTCCTACATGGGGGTGTTGGCATCTCTGGTTCCTCCTTCCATAGGATTTGCGCTACCCCCCTGTTCCTTCTTGTTACTTGGGCTATCTGTGGGCTCAATTGTTGCTTGTTCTCTGACTTCTTGAACTTTTTTCGATTCCTTTCCTCCTTTTACCCCTTTGTTGGTTTTGTCCCATCCTTTTGTTCTATTCTTGGCCTCTGGGTTTCTCCCTATTGGGGTTTTACTTGGTTTCTTGTTAGCTTTGTTTCTGTGGTTCGAATTTATAAACCCATCCCCATCCTGCTGTGGTTTGGTGATTTCTGCTTCTTGTTTTTTTATTGAGAGGACATTCTCTGATTAGGTTTCCATGTTCTTGGCATCTTCTACATCTGAAGGGAATTTTCTTATAGTCTATGTTTTGTATAAATTCCTCATCCCTAAATTCCATACTTATGGCTTCTAGGTGTGCTCTTGACACATCCATCTCTATGCAGATTCTTGCGTAGGATGTATATCTCCCTTTTAGGGTGGATTTTGAAGTCTTCACATTTTTTCCCAGTTTGTTCCCTATAGCTTCGAAGGTAGAGGGTAGGCAGTAATCTAACGACAGGGAGTAAAATATCAGCCAGAAAGGTACATTTTTGAAAGTCTCTTTTTCTAGGGAGAAGTTTTCCTTCTAGGGTCGCATGTACAGTCTTGATGAGGCGTGGAAGTATGACCCCCCCTCAAAGACCCTATCCCTGTCTTCTAGGTTCATGAATATCGCTATGAAAATACTTTTCGAGCCCAGGTGGGGGTCCACTTCTCCGCTTGGCTTCTAGTGATATTTAATCCAGTTGCGCAATGTTCTTTCTATGGGACACAAACCCATAAAATTGTAGATTAGTACATGCGTCTTCATCTGGTCCCTGTAGAGTTGTGTTTGCAGGTCCTCCAGGATTACCTTGGGTATCATTATTGTTTTAGGTTTACACGGGTTATGCCCCTCTTCCCCATTGGTTCTCATTGTTTCTTGCACAACATTACGAGTTTCTACGACTTCTTCCCCCATGCAATCACTTTTTCCCTGGTTCCTTTCCTAACTCTTTTCCAGGTCTGATCCCGAGGTGATTGTCATTGGTGCCTTGAAACCTACGCCTCTTGTCCCTTTCCCCCTGTCCACCACTACCTGCCTATGTGAGGGAGTTCCATTACCCCCCCCTTTGGTGCTCATGTTGTCCTCTTCTATGGCTGCCCCTGCCTAACCCTAGATTGCAGTTGCTCCAAACCCTACCTTAAATGTTTACTTAACATGCCTGTTACAATACATTTTCGTCTGAATTTTTTTATGCAATGTTCTCTGCAGTGAATATGGGAAATATTGTTATTCAACGACATTATTGGTTCACTGGTTGATGATTTCTCCTTGCTTGTTCACTGATTTCTTGTTTGCCTGTTTTTGTTGTTCTTCTTTGCCTATTGGTCTTGTAGTAGTTTGCACGATTGGGATTCTACAACTGCGATTGGAACTGGCCTTCTATCATTCCCCATTGATAGGTGGGTTTCAGTGCCATGTTTATCTTCCTATTCATTGTTTGTTGTTTTCTATTTGCAATTTGCAGGTGATAAATTTCAATATTCGGGATGCAAGTGTCAAAATCCTCCTGCAAAACATCTTTGTATGTGAGGAGAAAATATTATTTCTTTTCCTTATACGTCACTGTGGCTGCGATGGAGGTGGGTTCTGTGTTGAACATTGGCGATCAGGAATGAGATGAAGAAAGCATCACAATCCTTCTTCTCCGATCGTAGTAATCACATACAAAGATGGGTTGCAAGAGGATTTCGATTGCTCCCAGTATTGAAAAATACCAATCATGGAAACTGCAACTTTATTAATTGTTTACACAGTGCGAGGACTTTGGACAGTCCTCACATCCTTAAATGTTTACCTAACAAGCCTCATAGCCCAAAATGTTTTCTTAATAGATGTGTTACAATACATTTTCCTCCGAATTTTTGATACAATCTTGTGTGTAGTGAATTTGGCCAATATTGTTCTTCATCGACATTCCTGGTTGGCGGGTTGGTGCTTGTTGTTTGGTTCACTGGCTGCTGCTTATTGTTGTTTGATTCAACTTTGCAGATTTGAGGTCCCGCAACTGCAGTTGGGCCTCTTGGTGCTTGATCACTGATTTGTTGTTTACTGCTTGCTCTTGTTTTCTTCAACTTTGCAAGGTTGGGGTCTTGCATCTGCAGTTGGACCTGTTGTTGCAGTTTGCAGGCCAGAGGTTGCACTTCTATCCTTCTCCATTCACTGGTGGGTCTCGGTGCTGCAGTTGCATTCCTTCATTTCTTAACATGCTTGTTGCAAGGTTTAGGTTCACATTCGTTCTTTGTTTTTTTCTATTTCCAGTTTGCAAGTGAACAATTTAAATGGTGGAGATGCCTGAATCAAAATACTCTTCCAGAACACGTTCATATGCAAAGAGAAAATTTGATTCTCATTTTTATATGTCACTGGGTGTTATGGAGGTGTTCCAAATGCAGATGCAGAATGCCAACCGTGCAAACTACAACTTCCTTAAATGTTTACACAGTAGGAGGCCTTTCCACTGTCCTCACAGTCTTACATGTTTACCTACCAGGCCCCATAGCCTGAAATGTTTTCTTAACAGGTGCGTTACAATATATTCCTCCGATTTTTTTATACAATCTTGTCTGTAGTAAATTTGGACAATATTGTTCTTCACCGACATTCCTGGTTGACTAGTTGATGCTTTCTCATTGGTTCACTCGCTGCTGCTTATTGTTGTTTGATTCAACTTTGCAAGGTTGAGGTCCTGCAGCTGCAGTTAAGCCTCTTCATACTTGTTCACTGATTTCTTCACAAACACATCTCCACTTGAAAAACGCAAATTGGAACATGGTTTTATAGTTGGGCTACCAAAAAAATACTATTAAGATAAAATAATATGCAAAATTGTGTAGTAGATATAAACAACATATATTTTGGCTTGAACCAGAGTTTGTCGAGCTCCAACTATATTTCATAGCTGAGAAATTTTTTCCAATAGTTAATGTGTTTCTATGGATTCATGGTTATGAGACTAAGTGTTGTTGTGTGAGGGATAAAGTTCTTGTCTCCCTTTATTTTTCCTCTTCTAAACTTACCCATTTTTCCCTTTTGTTCTTACTCTCTATTGTGCGTTTCTAGTTCTATACTTAGTCACGTTTCTGTGCTCGTGGGTTCCTAGGGTGGCGAATTGGCAAATCCTCATCTCCATCTATATCTTCACATCATGAGTCTGACCGACCGCCGTTCGTTTTCATACTTAGCCAATTTTATGAACGCGGGTTCGCGGATAGGCGCTATTGAACTCTGGTGCCCCGTGTTTGGGGTATACATATTACACCCAAAACTTTGGTGATCTATAATTTGACCCTGGACTCCTCGAACTCGCAAGCCTGAATCTACCTACGATGACTTTGTCCGAACGACCCGACTTTCCATAATTAGTCGAGTCTTCAAAGTTTCTCAGGTTCACGGAGTCCCAGGTTCACAAAATTTTAAAATCATTTTTCGCTCCCCTCCATCCCTGCCACCTTCCACCCTTCCCAATGCACATTAATTGTTCTTTTACTAGTGACAACTCACCAGACATGTTCGAAAATATTGGCATTAATAAGAAGAAAGCTCGAGGACATCTCCCATTAAAACGCATTAATAGGTGAATATTATGGGATTTGATGTTTTTTTGCGTCCATCTTGAATGAGAAAAAAATGTTGCTTATTTCAGTTTTTTTAAGGCATCGTCATAGTAACGTTGCAATATTGTACTACCCCACAATCATCTACAAACGTTCCATCCCCAAAGGTCTTGACGTCATGTCCCTCTTTAATATTGTGCATATATTACAGGTTGTCATATTTGAGAATCTGCTTGCATATGGAAATGTTAACTCATGTTATTAGTGACTATTTAGCACACATATTTGAAAATATTAGCATTGATAAGCGAACATATCGAGGACATATGCCATTAAAACAAATTAAACCAAGATTTACGGAAGATTACACTATCATCCTCTAACGTTCATTTTAAATACTTATTCCCATTTCTCTCTATCATCAAAGACTTGGGATTTAAGGTGCCTTCATTGTAATGTTCCTGGTCATCGACATGTGATACAACTTAGAGATTCCATTCTGGCCCAATTGAAAGACGAGGAAAATAAAACTTTGTTAGCCAACATAAACTTAGACACAAAAAAAATTCAAGTATCTTATGATTGGTATTCTCCCTATATTCAATGCTTTGGTTGGTTGAAAGGCCTTCCTGAAGATTTGTATGTTGAACTTCTTTGTTTTTTTACTGGAAATTGGAAGGGACTTTCAAGTCACCTACAAAATGCTCCTTCATTGAAGTATATAACTTCTTCCAACAATGCATATTTGGAAAATGTGTCAAATTCTACAGACCACACAATAATTTATCTTTCGTCAGAGGAGTCACACATATCGTGTCTTGCAAAATGGTCTGGAAAATTCGGAAATGATGCCAAATATTACTCCATTCACGAATACACTCAGAAGGAAATTATAAATTTGGATTGTCACAATTTTGAGAAACTGTATGGGTGGTTGAATCAACATCCTAAAATTACAAAAGCTTCTATTTCAAAGTTTATTGAGCGACTTCTGGGTGTGGTAACAGACTTGAAATAAAGTCAGATTCTTTATCAAAGTTTGTTGACCGTCCTCTGGATGTAGTAACAAAATCCACATAAAATCAACTTTCTATCGCTACTGCACAATGTTTTCACTATTCCTATGCATATGATTGTATTTGGGTCGAAAATCTTGCCGCTCTTTGCAAGAATATTCTCCTCATACTTGAAGGTGGGTATATAACCAAGGAACGAGGCTCTCAAAAAATTTTGATGCCTGCATCGACATGTAACTAGGAAATGTTAATGGGAAGCAATTATGGGTTATGGACTTTGCAACACCTTCTGAAGATTACTTTATACTACCACCTTCTACAAGAAGTTTGACGTGTTCAGGTAATGATTTGGTTTCTGAAAATTACCTTTTACTACCACCTTCATGTAATCATTTTGTTTCATTCTTTAGAAGAGACCTTGATGTAGTAGGATATTCTAGAGTTGTTTCCACCCGATATCAATCTTCCTGTTGTTTCCCTTGCTTTGATTAAGGAGAATTCATTTCTTTTGTTGCAGTGGATCTGATATTTGAAAAAAAATAAGAAGGAATTGCTCGATGCTTGAAGTATTGCTTTTTTTTCTACCTTCTTTCTTTGTCCTGGTGGTGGATCCTTCTATCCCAACCAACATGATGGAAATAAACTAGCTCTAGGAAATTTTATCACTTCCGGGAATCTGAGTTGACTATATATTAATTTCGTCTAACTTAAAAAGTTTTATATGTGCAACCTAATGTTAGACATAGAAAATACAATTTCTTATTTCTTAAAATATAAAACAATGTATTTTTTTAACACCCGACTGTTCGAAAAGTTTCAGGTGTTGTTTGGGATTCACGTCCTTCNGCTTGCGCCAATGCAATCGAGCCATCGTCCACTATGGAAATCGCATTAACAATGCAATGTCAGATAATAGATGTATGACATGTACCTAATTTCAAGTTCATTATCACACAAGACACCCAACCTCTAAAGATTTTTGGACTCACAACAACATTGTAATTGTCGTGACAAAGAAACACTAAAGTCGATGCTCTTTGCAGGTCTAACAATCCTGTAGTCTAAATTCTTTGAAAATGACAGCCCTGATTTTTCATTGCATTACCGCACTGCAGTCAATGGCATTGTTCCCATTTCCACCACTAGTGTCAATGTTCGAAGCCGAAGCTGAAGCTATCTGGAGCATGGAGTCACCGCCATTGTGGATGCCCGAAGCTGAAACTACCTGGAGCATGGGGTCACAACTTGTTACACTTGACATTAGTATTAGTAGTGATCGGAAGTTGATTTTATGTCGAGTCTGTTACTACATCCAGAGGTCACTCAACAATCTTTGACATTTAAGTTGGTTGTCTGTCAAGTCTGTTACAACTTTGTCATAAAAGGTTCTGTAATTTTAGAATGTTGATTCAAACACGCATACAGTTTCTCACCTTCGTGAGGATCCAAATTTATAATTTCCTTCTGAGTATATTCAGGCATGGAGTAATATTTGGCGTCACTTCTGAATATTCTAGACCATTTTGTGACCCACGATATCTCCCACCCCTATGATGAAAGATATATTCTGATGTGATCTGCAACATTTGATACACTTGCCAGATCTGTGTTACTGGAAGAATCTATATAGTTCAACAGAGGAGCATTTTGCAGGTGACTTGGACATCCCTTCCAATTTACAACAATAAAAAAAATAAATTCAACATACAATTCTTCAGGCAAGACTTTCAACCAAACAGATGATCGAATATAGGGAGAATAGCAGTCACAACATACTTGAATTTTTTTTGTCTCAAATTTTGTTGGCTAACAAGATTGTTTCCCCCCAAATATGACGTCAGATAAAACCACTCCCTCGTCTTTGAATTGGTCCTGAATTGCATCTCTAAGTTGTCTCATATGTCGATGACCAAGAACATTACAAGGAAGGCACCTTAAACCCCAAGTTTTTGACGATAGAGGGAAATTAACACTTAGAAAAGTATGGAATGTTGAATAAACAACTAATGCATGAAGGACATATCTAGAAGAGACAATCTATTCAAGAAGCTGGGATAAATATAGCTGGCAACACTAATGAAGTCCAAGACCCGAAATTGATATCCAACTCGTTGTTTTTTACCAAGCAAGCATTTGATGATCAAGTTGAAATCTATAAAAGACTATCTACAGGCTTGATTATTGTACATATTTGCTTCTTTTTTTCCGCGGCAACCCCAATCGCAGTCTTTATGGAAAATGCATTTAAATTTCAGAGAATATCTGTTGAACTATTTCAAGACAACTATTTTGGGAAATAATCTCAGCTATATTTTGTAACCCAGTTTATCTGAATATAGAATATTTGAGGTTTTTGTATGGTTTTTTCCAATGTGTGATATTGTTTTTTATTTTATTTTGTACTTTTTTTTGTGGTTAAACATGAATGAAAAGCTTTTCTTTCTGTTGCCCAACAGTTCGATTTAAATAAAAGATACTCTACTCGCTCCTTAGATTTTACAAGGAAGAATAATTTGTGATAGGCCATACTTATGTGGCGCCCACCCTATACTTAAGAAATAAATGGGAGGACCCGTTCTGCTTTCATTCTTCGGGGTCCCGTAAATATAATGAATTAATGAATCTATTTCAATATGGCAACTCAGGTGTTGACGTCATGTTCCTGTTTGTAACATCCCACTCTTTCATGCACTGAGCGAACTTATTCTTTGAGGACACTTTCTTGCAAGTGATATGGATTATTATACTATTGGCCGTTTGATTATGATTATGAGGCCTTATGGATATGATGATATGTTATTTTGTTGTATTGACATAGACAGGTTCTATTGACTGGGTTCTCCTAAGTGTGTAGGAATTTGGACCTTGAGGATGCAGAGGCATCGATAAAACCCCTTGGACTCTGGATCGAGTCAAGGAGTGGACTATTGGGTTGAATATTGTTGATGTGACATATGTACATATGATTAGATGTTAAGATGATTGATTATTATTGATGACATGATTCGTTGATGGATGCAGGCTGACGATAGCTTTCCGACCAGACTCACATGTGGAGTAGAGGGTTCACGCATGAAAACTAGATACTTTGAGGGAGAGGTGTGGGAGAAGCCCTGCCACAACCTACTAACACTCTTGCTGTGGCTCAAACTGTAGGTTAACGATTACCTAATTCAAGAAGACCCATGATGTTGTGAGGGAAGACTACGATAATCGCTCACGATGATTCTAAGGGGCGCGCAATAAGGCAGTGGCCTTATTTCTTAGAGGCCCTTAGTCTCCCACAAGATCACCTAGCGGAGTATTGACTCCAGGGGTTTTTGACATCTACCAAAGTCAGTCAAGAGGTGAGTGGCACCCTTGGAGCATGTAGTGTGTCCTGAAGGGCACGTCGTGCAAGGAAAACAGAAAGAGGCGAGTGGCACCCTCGGAGCACGTAGTGCATCCTGAAGGGAACGTCACACAAGGAAAACAAAAATAGGCGAGTGGCACCCTTGGAGCACCTAGTGCGTCTTGAAGGGAACATCGCGATTTTAACTAGTAAGTGAATAAACCTAGTCAGCCCTAAAATGAATGATGTGATAAGTAAGATTTAAAAACAATTTTTCCCTAATGAAAATGTCACCCAACCTAGTGAAATTAAACCTAGGTCTAACTAGAACATGTGGTCAAAAAGAAAATAGTAATAAATAAACATGTAACAAGAAGGGGGTAAGAAATTCAAATTATTTATTAAAGTCAAAATTATAATGGAGGATTAAAATTTTAAAAATGGAAATGGTTGTTCTTATCTACTTTTACTAATTTAATTTTAGTTAAAGAAAGAAAAGAGGGTAAATGGTCGTTTTATCTACACTTGCTAAATTAATTTTTAATTAAAGAAGAAAAAGGGTAAATGGTTGTTTTATCTACACTTGCTAAATTGATTTTTAGTTAAAAAGGAAAAAGAGGGAAACTTATAATATATAGGAAACTTAAAGAAAAGGGGAAACATAAAGAAAATTTTGAATGTCTAACTTAGTAAGGAATCTTGCCTTGGGAACTTGCGATTTATGAAGTGAACTAGGAATTAAGTAAGGCGTAAGTCATTTAAGAAGTGTAAGGGAATTTTGGGACATCGAGGAGCGCTTTTAGGAATGCTTTAGGTGGGTGAGGGAAATAGGAATAATTAATTAATTTTCTGGTGTGACTAGGGGATCGGGCGACATGTGTACGAGGGAGGTTTTTCCTAATTAATTAAATGAAAAAGGAATTTAATGAGAATTTGGGAAACTAATTACTTGAAAACTCTATAAAAAGGAGGGAGGAGGATGATTATGGATTTGATATTTTTGCGTAACGTTACGCTGTTGAATTTTTCCTTGACTGAACTTTCTCTTGTGGGAGTTGGGATACCTAGCTCAGGTAACAAGTGGTAGATCGACCTTGCGAGGTGAACTGGGTGCTAACAGTTCTCTGGCATTATGTGTGTGGCCCCTTTGTGGCTCAAGAGGCTCAGGGGGAAGAAGAGTACCCCTAGCGTTGGATGGGAGGTACTGGTGAGGTCACATCGGTTGGTAAGTGAGAGATGGATGGAGCACGTGCGTGACAACAACTTTGGAGCATTCACGTTTGGATAAGGTACGCTTGTTAAAGTTGTTACTTGCAATAGAATGTAATTTACACATGTTATTTTATGTGCTCGATTGAAGATTTCATGGCCATGATCTTTCTTTCACCTGCTTTCCTATGGTATTTGTAACCCCTTTGCTCACAGTATTCTGAATTGATTTCTCGTGGCGAACCCAACCTCTTATTGCAATGACTTCTCTTTGTTTGTTTTATCGATTATTACGAAGAAATTTGTGTTTTTATCTCCTGTCCCTTATCCCTTTAGTCATTAGTCCGCTCTCGAGCAGTTGGCCAGGAGCCGAATCGACGGTCGTCACTTTGGTGTTTAAATACATATAGATTCAAATGCTCTTCTTTCCTGTGCATGGATGATGAGTGAAGGATAAATTTTTCGCCCAGTTATCAACCCTTACTTACCTCTACATTTTTCTCTTTGATTAATCCCTGATCTTTGCGCCTTCTTGTGAATGAGTATCCTTCCGTTTTTTGTTGATTCATTGTCGAATGATTAGTGTTTGCGCCTTCTTGTGATCGATTAGTCTCCACATTTTGTTGATCATCTCTGAGTGTTCTTGTGGTGATTAATCTCTTCATTTAATTTATATCTGCATCAATTTACCTTTGTGTTCCTTTTATCCCTGAACTTAAACAAACCCAGAAATTAACTATGTGATTTCAATCCATCTCTGCAAGTAAGCAAACTTGTCACTGCATTTTTATCTAATGTAAGATAGACAACAAATGTCTGACTGTGTGGGACTGCGTTATAATCGATGCTATGTATCTTGTATATATTTTTGACAACGAATTATTTCTTGTGTATACCATTGTTGTTTACCATGTGATTTTGTTTACACCATTTTTATTTACCATTCGATTTTATTCTAGACAGACGATTATTAGTGGGTAGCGTTTTCACTTTGTGGACAATAAACATTGACAATGATTTATATAATTTATAGACAACATTATCACTGATTTTATAGACAGTAATCATTGTTAATAAGCGATTTCAGAGTGGACTGGCTATAGAAATATAATAGCATAATGGATTACTATTTAATATCCTGGATAGCGTAATCATGGATAGATTTTAAAATATTGTTGACAACAAATGTTGTTACACAACGATTTATTTACCACTGCTATTGATTTCATTAAATAGCATTTAATTGAATAGCAATGATGAGTGAATACTAAGGTTTGAGCGATTATTGTGATTTTATAGAGTTTAATTTCTGCCTTGAAATGTAATTCAATAGAGATATTTTTACACAGCGATTTCATAATGTTTACACAACGATATATTTACCAGTGAGTTTCATTATTGATAAAACCTGCATTTTTTTGTTATTAGACAACGAAATATATCGCTTATTCCTGGTCAATTCCTTATAATTATTAAATCCCTTTTTACGGATAGAGAATTTATTATTTATTTGACAACGATTTCTATCAATGCTATTCTATTATCCATGAGATTCGTCGACAACTATTATCAATGCTATTTCTATTATCATATATTTGGACAATGATCTGTATGGACATTTGGACAACAATTTGTATGGACATTTGGACAACGATCTGTACAGACCTATATATTTATTTATACATATATTTATTTGGAGGTATATTTATTGGGATAGATAATTATATATATTGGACAACGATTTTTTATGTATGTATTTGGACCAATGATTTTATATGTATCATTGACAACAATTGCCACTAGATACAATATTAATTATTAATACACATCGAAATGGTGTTGTCAACGTTTTTATATTGGTAGCGTTTCATTTTGAGCATTTTGATACCGATAGCATTTCATTGACAACGTTTTTCTATTGGTAGCATTTAAGTGACAACATTTTAGTTATGGTTTTATTGTTGTTTAGTTATGAATTTGTTTTTGTTTAAAAGATCTTCATTATATAGCAATTTTATTATATTGTTTCATAGATTATATTTGTTTCATAGATTATCAATTGTATTTGTTTCATATATAGCAATCTTATTATATTATTATCTTTGGTTCCATAGATAACGATTTTATTATTTTTGTTTCAGTTTAAAAGATAGCAAATTCCTCCTTAGGAAATTACTCATCCGATATTGGAATTGGAAAATAGTTACAATGAGCCAATTGTGTTGATAATAATTAGTTTAATGTGTATAGATTGATGTATGTTTGCAATAGAATTTGTTGCACAAGGAATTTAATGTGTTGTATGAATGTTATAGTCATCAGATTCCCTCATGTCTTGTTGACTTGTCGATTGGGTGCTTGGGTTAGTTGTCTTGTGTTTCGACAGTTAATTCGGTCTCCTAACGCGTTGAATTTTTCTTGGGTTATTGGTCTAGATGTGTTATGTTGCGCCAGGGTTACCATCATGCCTATCACCTTGAGATGGCATGATTCTGATGAGGGGATCATTGCGTGCCCTGATGGATAGAGGCGAATGATAACTTGTCCGGAGTCTGTGCTTCCTGAGGTGGGTGTTTGTTCGTTGTAATGGTTGTTGGTACTTGGTTTTGTAACTCCTTAAGGCGTTGGGTTTTGCATGATGCCGAGGTTTCTAGTTCTTGGTTTTCGAAGCCACTGTGTCGGGTTGTTGATGTTGTCCTTTAGCTTGTAGGCGTTGTCTTACTTGTGTCAGGTGGGTAGTCGTTTCTATCTGTCTATTAATTATCACATGTTTCGTCTAAATGCATGATGTTGTTTAATTGTTGTCATTGTTTCCTTCCTTTTTAAAAAAACAAAATATTTTCACTTGCTTGCGTCGCTTGTAGTCGTAACGATGGGGGCTATTAAACTGTTCAATATTTTGCATATATTACAACTTCTTCTATTTGATAATATCTGTGCATA
>SNQJ01S0007941.1:67071-129963 GCA_010110895.2 Picea sitchensis | reverse complement strand
TATTGCTTATGGGTTTCAACGAAATTTGAGAACCGAAAAACACCCTGCAAATTGGAAGATGCTTTACATTTGGACCATAAATAATCTATTAATATATATTAAAATGAATACTATTGGAATAAATATAAAAAATTTCTCTTTAAATTTTCCTTGTTTTCTTCCCCTCTATTATCCCTTTGTGGTTCTATATTTAGTCACATTTCTATGATCACGGCTCCTCGAGTTCACGGATTGGAAGATGCTCATCTTTATCTATATCTTCACACCATGATCCTGACCGACCATGATCCCTTTCAATGCTTAGGCAATTATCTGACCATCGGGTCCCAAGTTTGCGGTATCAAACACTTATGCCCCTTGTTCTGTCATATACATCTTGCACCCAAAAACTTCTGTGATCTAAAATTTATGATTTTACTAGTGAGAAATCACCATGGGTTCGAAAATATTGGCATTAATAAATGAACAATAGATGTTTTTTTGTGAGATACTTATCCCTTTTTCCCTTTTCTTATTCCTGTCTATTATCCCTTTCTAGTTATATACTTAGTCGCCTTTCTATGATCCCAGGTTCCCAGGTTTGCAGGATAACATATATTCATCTCCATATATATCCTCACATGACGAGTCTGACCAACCGCCATTCCTTTCCATACTTAGCCAATTTTATGGCCGCGGTTGCCAGGGCTGGTGATTTCAAACTCTGCTACTGCTTGTTCTGTGATATACATCTTGCACTCAAAACTTTCGTGATCTACAATTCCATTGCAGACTCCTTGAACTCGCAAGATTCACTCTACCGGGGTTCACAAAAGTTTCAAAGCATTTGTCACTTCCTTCCATCCCCACTACCTTCGCGCCCTTCCCAATGCACATTAATTATGGTTTTACTAGTGACAACTGAACACACTGGTACGAAGCAATTGGAATTAACAAGCAAAAAACCTCAAATACATCTCCCATTAACATGCATTAAACCACCATTTACAGTACTCGGACCGACCGCCATTCCTTTCTATACTTAGCCAAATTTTTCCACCAGTTCCGTGATATACATCTTGCACCCAAAAAATTTTGTGATCTACAATTCGACCCCGGGCTCCTCCAACTCGCAAGATTCACTTTACCCGGGTTCATAAAAGGTTTCAAACCATTTATGTCTCCCTTCCATCCATGCCGCAATCATGCCCTTCCCAATGCACATTAATTATTCCAACCTCTAGATTAACTTTCATTGTTCCATGACCTACAAACAACACTCAAAACTCTGCGATATACAAATTGACTGCCAGACTCCCACATCGTCCCCTCTTCCGTGTTACACATTATTCATTCAAATGTTTCAAGCGATACAATTTGACTGTCGGGGCCTCACATCTTCTGGGGAAACCTTGTAACCCTATTTTGGATCCTCGGGTTGGCTGGTTCATGAAATCTCCAATTCCTAGTCATCGTTTCCTATGCTGACCATCTTCATACTTCTTTCCAAATATGCAACAACAAAGGTTTAATGGTAAGACTTCATCATGAAACACCGTAAATATTTTCATTAATAAGCAAAATCCTCGAGGATATAGTCACACTGACAATCCCTACACAACTTGTCCAGAAACATGCAGAGAAGATCTTGCCAGGCAATGGGAAAGCTATTACAAATTTCAATATATTAACGAAAACAAGTCCTAGCCACCGTTTCCCTATTCCATACTTAGACATTTTTTCGATTGCGGGTTCCTGGATTGACGGGCTCAAAATTGTGTTTCGAATCTTTTGCGACTTGAAAACAGTACCCAGAGTTCTGCGATATACAATTTGTCCCCTGGAATGCCCCGTCACGAGCCCGGTCATTCATCGTTCCTTTCAATACTTAGCCGCAAGTTGGTTGTATGTTCATGACGTGGTACATTTCCATGGTTTCACATGATGCAACCATTGTGTATCGATTCTGGCCTACTGTTTCCCTGTTCCATACTTAGACACTTTTTCAATTGCAGGTTCCCGAACTGGCGGGCTCAGGATTGTGTTTCCAATGTTCCACGACTAGAAAACAGTACTCGGAGTTCCGTGATATACAATTTGTCCGCAGGAATGCACCATCATGCCCTCTTCCATGTTATGTGTTCTGCGCTCAACACTTCCGAGAGATACAATTTGACCCTTGGGCCCTCGCTTTTGCTAGTTGTATCTTGTAGCCCTATTTTGAATCCCGAAAAACCGCTTTCGATAATTAGCAATTCCTTAATTGTTTTTCCCTGTCCCTACCACCTTTGTACTTATTTCTGGATATGCAATTGGAAAGATTTAGTGCTAACACTTCATCATGCAGAAACCTTGAACATGTCATTAATGAACGAAAGGCTCGAGTAGATCTCACACACTTCTGCCATATACAAATTGACCACCGGACTCCCACATCATCCCCTCTTTCATGGTACACATTTTGCACTCAAAAGTTTCGAGACATACAATTTTACCCTCGGGAAGTCATGTCTCCTGGGGAACCATTGTCACCCTAGTTTGAAGCCTTTCTAACCGCTTTCTATACTTGCCCATTTCATGGAATCTCTTTCGCGGATCCTCGGGTTGGTGGGTTCACAAAATCTCCAATTCTTAGTCATTGTTTACTATTCTTTCCACCTTTGCACTTATTACAAAGTATGCAACGACCAAGGTTTAATGCTAACAACTCATCATGCAACAACCGTACAGACCTTGATTAAAAGGAAAAAGGCTCGACGAAACAGTCACATTGACTATCGCCACAAAATTTTCCCAGATACAGGTAGAAAAGATCTTCTAGGTAATGGGATATCTATTACAAATTTCAATATATTAGCGAAAATGATTCCGGCCAGCCATTTCCCTATTCCATACTTAAGCCACTTTTTCGATTGCGGGTACTCAGACAGGCGGGCTCACAATTGTGCTTCCATTTTTACGTGGCCTGCAAACAGTACCCGGAGTTCCACGATATAAAAATTTACCTCTGGACTATCCCATCATGCCCTCTTCCGTGTTATGCGTTTTGCACTCAAAAAGTTTCGAGACATACAATTTGACCCTCGGGCCCTCACCTCTAATGGTTGTACCTTGTAACCCCATTTTGAATCCCTCCTGACTGCTTTCGATAATTAGACACTCCTTAATTTCTCTTTCCCATCCCCGCAACCTTCGTACTTATTTATTAATATGCAATTAGTAACCTTTCATGCTAACAACTCATCATGCAAGAACTGTCAACATTGTCATTAATGAGAGAAACGCTCGACGAGATCTCCCATTGATACACATTAAACCAAGATCTGCGGAGAGTTATATTATCCCTTATGATTGTTCATCTCACACACGGGTCGTCGCATTGGCCCGTTCACAAAATCTCCAATCCTTAATTGCTCTTTGTCGTACCCGCCATCTTCTCACTTCTAGGTATGCAATTACTAGTCTTTAATGCTAACATCACATCATCCAATAGCTGTCGAGATTATCATTAATGAGAAAAAGGATCGAGGAGATCTCCCATTCACATGCATTGGACCAAGATTTGTGCAGGGTTATATTATCCCTTCCAACTCTTCATTTCAAACATTGTCTGGAGAAAACGAATGTTCTCGTAAACTTATGGCAGTAACTTGACAATAGTTCTTTGGAGATACAGTGAATATCTTCGGACGTGAGGACCAGAACTTCCAGTGGTCCAGGGCATACTCTTACTATTCATCCCATTCCGCCTAGAAGGAAGTGATTTGGACCTTTGGAATTTCTCCTGCAGGCTGCGTCCTTGAAATTTTTGACTGTAAGGAGGTGGTCTCTTGGTGCACCGAAAAATATATTTCAAGCCAAATAATTATTCCACTGTGGGACCATTCTCTTGTTTCTTTGTCACCTCATGTATTCCGCAAGATGTTAAGATTGTTGGAGCCAATACTGACCTTCAGAGGAAAAGACTGCAAGCAGTTCCTAGAAAAACGTGATAACAGGTTGGACTTCTTACCAGAGTTCCTTGAAGACCCAACAATAGTTCCTGAATATATCACAAAGTCATAGGTCAGTTCCTTTAGAAATCCATTCTGGGAAATTGCTTGGTTGTTTACAAGAATAATGAGACAGGAATCCACGACAAGAATTTCCCGTATAGTTCTTTATATTTTGTACTTCACAGTTAAGGAGCAATTCATTTTTGATTGGGGGAAGCTAATTTCCATTGAAATATGTTCCCAACTGTTACGATTCAAAGAAGAGAATAAATTTTATTTGTCATCCTACTTGATTTTCGCAATAGCACATTGTACTCTATGTTCAAAACTATCCCTGTCCAAGAAAATAAACTATGAATTCGACCCAGTAACATTCTGGTACTAGGACTTGTGGAGGCACAAGGCCTCCCATTGTTTTTATGAGGTTTTTAAGACTTTGTCTTGGTTTTCAAAGATTTATTGTTAGGAAAGGATGCTCCCTAGATGTCTGGACAGGCAACCAAGTTTTTGGACAGGAAGGGGACACTTGAACGAAAGGAAAATTAAAGTGTAATAGTGATCTTTGGCTCCAAGGAAAATCATGCTTTCCTTCCATATCACATCATAGACAAGATGTTTGTTACATAAATAACAAGGCAATACAACTACTGGTTGCATTTTTTCCATGGCAAGAGAAAAAAATAGTTCATTCCTCTTCCCTGGAAATTCGAGGACTTCGTGTTCAGAAACGTCAACAAGATTGACGAATTCACAGGCCATTTCAAGAAATTGAACCTAAAATATGCTGAAAGGATAAGAGGGTTCGAACCTAATGGGATTTTTCAAGAACATTTAATATCAGTTGGCTTTAGCATCTCTTTTATCCATAGATGCCTGACTGAAGATAGAGACAGTGATGACAACACTCCTTCTTTTGACGATGGAGACGTAGAGACATTGGAAAGCGCAATTGAATTGTACATACAATAGGGAAAAGCCTCCGGTGATAAGAGTGTCCAGTCCCCGAATAACACTCCCAAGAGAACATCACAGAGCATCGCTTCAACGACCCACCCGAGTAAGAAAGAAAAACATAAATATTCAAATGAAGGAGGATATAAGAACCATCCTCGTGGAAAAAATGATAGTTCTCACAAGGTTCCCATGATGAAGAAGAGAAAAAACATTGTAGGGCAGGCAGAAGAGCCCGAAACTGAAAGTGAGGACATGCATCTTGAAACTTCTGTGGATTCCATGTTCTGCAAAGTTGATCCTCCCGTGGATGCGATCCACCATAGTTCCACAATGGAAATAACTGAGACTGACATTTTTGATGAAGATCAATCCTTCGTATTCCAGAGCATTGTTTTTTACAGCCAATCTAAAAATTTAATTATTGAAAAGAGAGATGTAACAAATAAGAAAGGGAAATCTCATTGAGAGATTAACCTTAGGAAAATGCAGTTGTCCCAAATCTCTTGATTTCACTGTGCAACTGCATATGCTCTTGATGATTCCATTGGAGCAATTGAAGCGGAGAATGCCATACTGAACGACTGAATCAAGGAATTGGAGGAGGCTTTGATTCCTACCCCAGTGTTTGCCAGTCCTTTAGAAAAAACCGTGCCCGTGACCCCTGCAACCAAGTTAAAAGGATCCTCCAGCCTCCTCACATCATGTATAGGCTATGTATAGAAGAATATCAAGAAAATAATGCAACTAATTACTGAAGTCTGGGAAACATCACAAAATATAGCTTCCTTTTGAACGAGGGAAAATGCTTTGCACGAACATTTGCAGACGAATTTAAAAAATGAAGAACGTTTATATCTACAGACAATGATCCCTTTTTCCAACCATGTCATCAACAACTTGGATCTGAAAAGAAGACAAGAGGATATCCCCTCCCCAAACCAGATCAAACAATTAAAAGCATGCTGGAAAGAGAAAGTTAAGAACCTGCAACTCATTGTCGAATCATGTGAACAAGCCATATCAAAGAAAGAAGAATTATTCAGAAACCTGACCCAAATAGACTTAGCTGAAAGTACCAACGAGGTTCAAGACCCAAACTTAATCCACAAATCATTGTCCTTAACCAAACAAGCCTTCAATGAACAACTTGATATTTTAAAGGGGTTGTCTTTAGAAAAGTTTTACGACATCCTTGAATATGATGAATATGACGTCGAGAACTGGCTAGTGGACTATTCGGCACACAATGAAGAAATTGAATAGGCTCTGCATAATATTTATATGGATCTAAGGAAATTAGAAAATGAGCTTTTCGACATAGAAATATGGGATGAAATCAACGTGGCCTCCATGAGAAGCTACATTGAAGAATGGCTCCAAAGGAGAATGGACAAGCTCACCGACGAAGGGAAATTACCGGTTGGCACGATTCCAGTGGTCGTCCACAAGAGCAAAAAAATGACATCAACTTCATAGTAAGTCTATACTGATCACATCTTGCTTTCTTTATCAATCCAGTTATTCTAGCTCTTTAAATAGAAATATCTAACCGAAGACTCATAACTTCCATTTTCTTCTTTTCAGGTCTTCCTCTCTACCATTGTGCACTTCTTCTTTCCATAGTCCTATTTCTTGTACTTATTTATTTTATGGTCTATGGGAGCCCCAATCCCAGTCTATATGAAAAACACATTTAAATTTCCAGAAATATGGAACAGATTCCAGAAATATGTAACAAACATTATTATTTTTGATAAATTTCAAAGAAAACTTATTCGGGAACAACTTCGACAGTGACTAGGAACAATTTCGACAGTGCCTTGTGGGTTTCTTTCAGAATGCTAATTTGTTTTTCTTCAACTATGTTGGATGTTAGGAAATTTTGTTTATTATATTTGAATGTTTAATGTGTGTGATTGCTGGTCCTTTTTTCCAAGAACCTTTATTTCAAGTTATTGAGACAAAAAATTTCTAAGTCCCATATTTGAACTATACACGCCCCAGAAAAAAACTGCCTCGTTCGCATATTAACCACATATTAATATAATATTATGATTAAGTAATTCGGGAGGTTCTTTGGGGGTCATCTACCAACCCAATGTCTTATGGCTGGTGTGTGACACACTGGCACGAGTCATCCTTTGCATGGATACCACCTGTACTTCAAGCTGCTTCCCACGTGTTTCTGTTGTTTTGGACTTCTATTTCTCCCTCGGTCCCGCCATAACAGTGCATTTATTTTCATTCCAACCTAGAAGAGATTACGCTACCATGCAACCCTTGTTTAAGATAGGAGACTTGTAATTATACATTAGTTGAATATATATCATTCAAATTGATATTAAAATTAATCTTTATGATGAAAAAACAGTTTGTTGATAAACTATTTTTTTCTTGTTTTCTTATTTGTTTGTTAAAGTCAATCACGAAATTCAAATTTTACAAACTCAAGATTTAAACATTTGTCAAACTTCAGATTTAAACATTTATTTTCGATCAAAATTTTTCAAACTTAAGATTTAATTTTTTTTTTCTAGTTTTAATTCAATGCTCATTTCTCAAACTCATGATTTAAACATTTAAAATTTTAAACATTTTTTTCTAGTTTTAAAATTTTCAAACTTAATATTTATTTATTTTTTCTAGTTTTAAAGTCTACGGAGGTATACATACCCTACCCCCTGTGGATTTGAACTTGTGACCTCTTAGGAGGAAACACATGTTATTAACCATTAGGCTCAATCACGTTGTAATTCTTTTATACTTAAGATAGGAGATTTGTAATTCTTTTATACTTAAAAAAAAAGAAGTTGAAATGCAACATTTAAAAAATATCTATTATAAATAAAAAATTTCAATGTCTATTTTAAGTAAAAAAATTATATTAATCTTATGTTTTTTCCAAGAAAAAAAAACAATATTTTCTATTTTAAGAAAATTTGAAAGTACATTCAGTAAGTACAGAGCTTAGAGCTTATTAGTCCATATAAAAGCATGGAATATAGGGAATATAGAAATAGATTTCATCAAATTGAGTTGAGTGCAAATTTTTGTAAAGTTTATTAAAGTTTTAGAATTTTTAATTATTAAAATGAATTTTTTTAAAAGAAAAATATTTATTTAGAATTGTGATATTATTGATTAAGTAAAAAGGATTATGAGACTAATAAGCCCTCCATATAAAAATTTAAAAAATCATGCCATGTGTAACTTTGTAACTTTGCATTAATAGTTCATTGACTAAGTACGTTTCCAAATCATGCCATGTATAACTTTGTAACTTTGCATTAATAGTTCATTGACTAAGTATTGTTTCTATTCTCCAGGTCATTAAATTAGATATTGATAACACATATTGCATTAATAGCTACGTCACCACTTATTTCATTGACACGAATGAAATGAAGACGACATGCAGTGAGTAGAGGCACCTGAATCTATTTTGTAATCTTGGAAAAACATTCCATATGTACATTGCACCATACTAAGCTCCATTGTAGGCGAACTTCATTTTAGCAACCATGACAATGTTTAACATTATATATATATATATATATATATATATATATATATATATATATATACTATATATATATATATATATATATAAAACACTCTACAACTATTCTAATATATATATAAAGCACTCTACCGCCTATTCTAAAAACTCATCCTATTAGGTAGAGGACCCCCAAAATCACCCTAGGGATCCTTTACGATTATATGGAATCATTAGAAAACAGAGAGAAAAGAGAGATTCCAAAAGACAAATAGAGTTAGAATCATTAGAAAAAAGGAGTGAAGAAAGAGATGCAAAACTCCAAATAGAGCTAGAGGTAATGCTTGATAAAAAAAATAGACTCTTCAAAGATATCATTCAAACTCAAATAGAGGATGGGTTCAAGAGTGAATTACAGACAATTAAGGATAGGATGAAGAAATGGAAAAACATAAACAAGCAAACCAAGAAGAAGAGTCCGAAGAAAATCACAACTTGAGAGATATGATTAAAGAGCTAGAATAAAAAGTAACCAACAATTTGACCATTAGTAATCTGGAAAAAAAATTGGATGTCAAACCCATAAAAGAGGAAATGAATAAGCTAATTGAACTGGACCATGAGCATAATAGAAGAGCCTTGACCCTCATAATTTTTGGTATAAAAGAACAACAAGAGGATGATACACTAGCAATAGTAAAAGAATAATTAAATAATAAATCACAAATTGATACAACTTACCTCATAGAAGCAAAGAGGCTAGGAAAAATAATTGATCACAAAGATAGGTTGATCTATGTCAAAGTAAGTTGTAATGACCATAAATATAACATACTCGGTAAATATCTGAGCTTAAAAGGGTCAGAAAAATTTATAAATGAAGACCTCATTCTCGAAGACCAAGTTGAATTAAGGAAGGAAGTTCAAAAAGTAAAAGAAGTTGGACAAGGAAAATGGGCAATAATTAGAAATGAAAAATCTATTGTTAGGGATAAAGATGAGAAGGATAATAATAAATAGGAATTTGGGACATTTGAGATCATTTTTGGAACTACGCGGATTTCCATGGCACAAAGGTCCTATGATAATATGGATCACGAGTGATATTGATATTATTTGTCTAGTTGAAACTTGAGAGCATGAAGACTCTAAGGTCCCTAACATAGAAGGATTTGTCTTGTGGTCGGCATGGAACAAAAAGTCCCACCGTAGAGGGATAGGAGGCATAACTTGTTACATTAGAAAGAGAATTCCTCCTAACATTCAAATTCATAAGATCGACCCCCTCAATCAGTACATTTGGATAGAAATTTTAGACACCAATGCTAAGAAGATGTATATATCAATTTGCTATTTTGCACCCATTAATTCTACTTTTTATAATAAAAACAATATAGATAGCAATTTTCCCTATAATAATTTAGAACAAGATATTTATAGTTTGAAAAATGAAGGTAATATCCTCCTGCTAGGAGACTTTAATGCTAGGACTGCAACTAAACAAGCTACTCTTTTAAGCACCGATTGCAACCATAATCCTTTATGGCTAGATGAGGACCTTGTTTTATCTAATAGCTACAAAAGAAGCTCTGAAGACCTAATTGAGAATTTGTTTGATAATGAGTTGATCAATCTCTGCAGCTCTCAAGACCTAATAATTTGCAATGGAGTAATGAAGTGGAAAAACTCCAACCACATGACTTGTATTCATGGGCTAGGTAGTAGTGTTGTAGATTATGTGATATATGATATCCTCGTTTCCAACCAAATAACAACTTTTGACATTTCAAATGACCATGAACCTGACTCTGATCATAAACCTTTAACCCTAACTCTAACCTTTTCCATGCATAGGAGCACCATTGAAGAGAATTATGATCATCAAAGGCAATTGTGCTTTGAAAAAAGTAAATTTGAACTTTTCTTAAATGACTTAAATAGTAAATTACATCTCCTAACTTATAAGGACAACATTGAAGAACCCTATCATAATTTTACAACTACCATTCCCACTTCTATTAACAATTTATCTTTCGAGGTGTCCTTTAAAACGAATAATAGAACAACCAACCCTTGGTATGATAAAGAAAGTAAAATTGCTAAGAAATCCATTATGGATGTTTCTAATGAGTCTTTAAAACTTGATAAGATCAATACATAAAAATCCCTAATTAAAAGGGAAAAATGTACTATATCAATAAAATGCAAGAGGATCTTTCACAACTATCTAAGCTGGATCGTAACAAATTTTGGAGCCAAATTATAAACCACAATACTAAAGAAAATAATATGATTCCCTTAAGGGACTGGAGTTCCTACCTTAAAATTATTTACGAGTTCCCTAATGCCATGGAAACCATTCTTATTGTCCCTGTAGAGTATGAAGTTTTTTCTTTAAATGACATAGAGTTCAGGGTTAAGCGGCTTGCAAATGGGAAAGCTAAGGACATTGAAGGATACCAAGTTAAAATTTTTAAAATCGGAGGGCCTATCTTTATCCCTCACATACACAAGCTCTTCAATTTAGAAGTCAAGAAGGGATTCCCTAAACACTTGAAACAAAGCCTCATTGTTCCTATTTTTAAAAATGGGGATAGAAACATTCCCTCTAATTACAGGGCCATTATGATTAACCCTATTTTATCCAAGCTTTATGTAATTATTTTGGAAAAGAAGATTAACCTTTGGCTAGAAAGTCACGGTAAACGAGCTAAAGGTCAAGACAGGTTTAGGATATATCATTAAACTGTGGACCATCTTGTTACCTTTAGGATCATTGTAGAGGAGTTCTACAATAATAAAACCAATATTTTTTGTTGTTTTGTTGACTTTAGAAATTTTTTTGACATGGTTCCTAGAAAAAACCTTTGCAATAGGTTGGAAGAGATAAAATTGCCTCTCAAGTTGAGGGTTGATACAATAAGGATGTATGAGAACGTTATTGCTAAGTTTAAAAACACTGAGGGTTGGTCGAAAGAGATTAACTGCAATATTGGAGTCAAACAAGGTTGTCCCTTGTCCCCTACCCTTTTTGGCATATACATTGACGAGTTAGAAGATTGCTTGGAAAATGCATGTTGTGTCGGCCCTACTCTCACTGGTATAGTTATCAGTATTATTCGCTTTTTCGATGATATCATTCTTATGGAAAGGAGTCTCCACGATCTTGAAAACCAACTAAGAGTCCTCAAGGAGTTTTTCTCCAATATGGGTATGACTGTTAATACTTATAAGACTAAGGTCATGATTATTAAATCAAATAAGATCACTTATGATACCTTCGTATATGATAAAAACAACTTGGAGGAAGTGACTTCAAAAAAATATCTTGGAATTGATATTCACCACAAGCTCAACTGATATTATAACATTGAGAAAATGATTATTGGGGGATGGAAAGCTTATTATGGGCTTGAAAACAATTGTAAATCAACTGATCTTTGGATTTGGGATAGGAAGAAACTCCTCTTTGAGACTCTCGTTACACCTGTTATTCTTTATGGATGTGAAGTTTGGGGTTGTAGTATCTCTCGTGGATCTTGGAGAAAAATACAAAAAACAGAAAATAATTTAATAACCTATAATCTCAAAATTAAAGGAAACATGCCTTATCCCATCCTCCTCTTAGAAGCAAGCCTCTACCCCACTGAGAGCATGGCTATGACTAGATACCTAGTGTATAAGAACAAGTTAAACAACATGGAAGGGAAGACAAGAGGCTTCCTAAAAATGTTTCAAAATCAAGTCCTAACCACCATCTACTCAAGCAAGGATGGCATAAAGATACCTGGTCTTGGCTAAACTATTGGGGAATCATGGAAGACACCATTTTGCATAATAAAGATACTATTAAAAATAGCATCAAATCAAAATTTAAGGAGAAAATGTGGTGTGATAAAGACATAGAAGAAAAAATAAAATTAGGGTATTATAAGGATGTAATCAATCCTAATCTAGAAGATCAAAATTATCTATCTTGTTTTGACAAGTATAAAGAAAAAAAAAACATTGCTAAGATAAGAACAAATTCTCACGAGCTCCATATTGAAATTGGGTGTTGGTCAATTCCTAAAACCCCCTAGTATGAAAGAGTGTCTCACCTTTGTGACACTAAGAAGGTTGAAGATGAAAAACACTTTCTCTTAGATTGTCCACCCTGTACCGGATTAGATGGACTTTGACTACTATGACAGAGGAACAATCTTCCATCCCTTTATTTATTCCACAAGTGGGACAATCTTAGTCCCTCTATTTATTCGGAAAGTGGATATGGATTTAAAATTTTAAAGTATTTTAGATAACCTGAGCATTTTTTATTTTAATTTATTTAAGGATAAAAATAAAACATTTATGTACATCTTCTTAAAAATAAAAGTTCAATAATACGAAAATTAAAAAATAAATAATAATACAAATTTAAATAACAATAATTCAACCATGTAAAAGTTAAATACTGTTTGGTAATACAATTCAGTTTTGATCCCATTTGTAAGGATTATAGTGGGACCATACCAAGTCCGTGTGAGGATGGGTAATGGGCATAGGTGAACACTCATAATTAAAGGGACTATGATCTGCAACATTTTTATTTGAGCATACTTATATTATTTAAGGTGAATAGAGGCGGTTACAGAAAAAACAAGTTGACAGGAAAAGCAATGCTGGAACCGGGAAGGAACAACCGTAGCTGGGACAATCGCAACCAGTGGTGGCTCAAGGTTGAGACATGAGGAAAAGATGAAGGAGGTTTCCACTGTTAAGAGCCTTCAAGTACAAGTGCATTTGTGAGATCAGGGTGAAATTATTTGCGGACAGGGAAGATCTTCAGTAGATGCCTCAAGAGAAAAATGATCAAGAAAGATTGGTGAGTTCCTTATGAAATATAAAACACTATAATAACAAGTTATTTTTGAAATTTGAAAGTCTAAAATAGCAGTAGTGTATGTTTTATTTATGGCATCAAATTAAGACCTTGAGCATAAAAATGAAATCCTATGTTACTTACTTTTAATATATTTTGTTCCTAATGTTAAATAGTTCAAGTGTACCACTCATTTTTCTTCCTCTAACAATGCCAAATATTTGGCCAAGATATCTTCTAAATGAAAGAAACAACATAGTAGCTTTATGTTTGAATGGTGGATGAAGGGGGAAATTAAGTATAATAGTACTCTCTATTTTAGGATTAATAAAATAGTTTAAACATCTATATTTGGTATAGTGCTCCAATTTTACCATCTCCAAGGGAACACTCGAAAATATTACAATGTTGGAATATTTATGTTTTTGCAGTGTTAGAAAAACAGGATCGTGGAGCAATAAAATAAAACAAATGCAAAAACAAAACACAGAAGATACACAATACAATAAAGACAGATTCACAGATTTACGTGGTTCACCCAGTGTGGGCTACATCCACCAAAGAAATTGCTAGGTCCTTGCTTTATTGTTATCCAACAAATGGAGAGATACAACCTACAACAAACCTGCTGTAACTTCCTCTTCTTTCTCTCACAGTCATAGCCGCAATACATTTCCCTCATAACAGAGGGTTGCCTTCTAGGGAAAAAAACCCTAACATAATTTCTACCGTTAGATCTGTGACCTTATAATGAATGGTCCAAATTTACAATGAAATTACAATATATATTTACAAAGCAATTTTTCCTTCGGGGGACGCTGCTCCCGAACCCCTGTTGGGGGGCAGCTTGCCCCTGGACCCTGCAAAAGGGGTAAACCCCCGCGTGGAAGAGTGTACATTCTTCTGGGGTGTAAAGTCTTCATGGGGTATAAACACGGCTGAAAAACAAAAAACCTCTGAATCAGGAAGATAATCAACCTCCACAACCAACATAAAGTTGGTGGGTGTTAGAGGGTGTAGGAAGCTCAAGAACATGCTAGGATTGGCTCAACGCTCAATGCTTTAAACACAAATGGTTAGTGGATCCCATGAGATAGTAGGGTTACCAGGTGTGGAACATTGTGATTGGATCCCATGAGATAGTAGGGTTGTGTTGAACATTGTCATTGGATCCCATGAGATAGTAGGGTTACTGGGTGTGGAACATTGTCATTGTGGTGCCTCTCAGAGTTCCCCAATCTTGTGGTGCACAAATGGTTAGTGGATCTCATGAGATAGTAGAGTTACCAGGTGTGGACCATTGTCATTAGATCCCATGAGTGGATCCAATGAGATAGTAGGGTTGTGTGGAACATTGTCATTGGATCCCATGAGATAGTAGGGTTACCATGTGTAGAACATTGTCATTGTGGTGCCTGGATGTCTCAAAGTTCCCCAAGCTTGTGGGCTTGTGGTTCCTGGATGTCTCAGAATTCCCCAAACTTAAGAGCATAACAAGGTTTGAGCGGCTCGCAAACCTTGAAAAGCTCCTAGTTAGTGGATGCTGTGAGATGGTAGGATTTGCATAGCTTGTATATGATGATACGCATTGAATTTACTTGGCTAAGTGCCAAAAGCTTCTATCCTATCCTGACTCAGGATATTAAATATCCGGTGGCTAAGTGTCAAAGCCTTCTATTCTGACTAAGGATATTAAATATCCCATTATGTGTACACTGTTTTTATAAAAAAAAAAAAAATATTTATTCAACCATGTTATATTGATAACTCAAACACACTTTTTTTCTTATATTGATAAGTCAAACACACTTTTTTTCTTATATTGATAAGTCAAACACACTTACTTGAAGCAAACAAAAATTGTTGGCAAGTAGAAGAATTAAGTTATCAAGCAACGAAAAAACTAGTAGGAATTGGACTTACAGAATCTAAATAATATCTATCTTGCAACGAAAAAACTAGTAGGAATTGGACTTACAGAATCTAAATAATATCTATCTTGCAAGAACAGTATCAATTAAGCAATTTATTCATGAATATAAATATTCATATCCCAATCACCTTTCTAAATTATTTTAGAATGCAAAACATTTCATACTACACTTAATTGGGAAATAAAAACCTCAGAGCGAGCAGATTCACTAACAATGTAGGTGGTTGGAGGACCAGACTAGTGCAACATTCAAAACCTGGGCGTTCACCAGTCCAATATTCCATGCTAAGCCCAGCTCTTATTCATTTCTGAACATTTATGATTATAAATGTTCATATCCCAATCACCTTTCTAAATTATTTTAGAATGCAAAATATTTCATACTACACTTGAAATTTGGAAATAAAAACCTCAAAGCGGGCAGATTCACTAACAATGTAGGTGGTTGGAGGACCAGACTAGTGCAACATTCAAAACCTGGGCGTTCACCAGTCCAATATTCCATGCTAAGCCCATCTCTTATTCATTTCTGAAGGTATTTTCAAGCATTGGTCTTGTTGCCATCCAAACCTGTTGCATTATGCTTTCCAAAACTAGTGTATTCTCCGAAGTTAGAGGAATTGTTCATTCAACCTGGTGACTAAAGACCGCCATCCTTCTGCTGCATTATCTGAAGATAGAGGAATTGTTCATTCAACCTGGTGGCTAAAGATCGCCACCCTATTGTTGGTTGTCGAAAACTGGTGCTTTATCTGAAGTTAGAGGAATTGTGCATTCAACCTGGTGGCTAAAGACCGCCATCCTCCTGCTATGTTAGGGTCTTTGCATGAACACCCAAGGAATCATGAAGAATCTGAGCAAGCTTGTTGTTATGGTCTACAAGCGTTCAATCCTACTATTATGGTTAATAAAATTTGGAGAATATATAAGATTGTGTTTATAATAACTATTTTATTTTATTAGTTTTTTTTTAAATATTTATGAGATACAAAATAGTTCAAGATTTCTTCAAAATACTCTCAAAGGCCTTCATTTGCTTTGGATTCCATGCCCCTCACCTATTTTACTCAAAATCTAAAAATGGAAAAACATAAGTGCCTTTAAAGCCATTATGTAGAAAGAATTATGTACATGTACTTATATTTATATATAATTTAGTTTTATTTAATTTAAATTTTATTACCTATTACATATTATCTATCAATATATTTTTGAGCCAGGTTATCAAGTTCCAGGTTGAAGAAGAAAAACAAATTAGGCTGCATTTATTTTCAGTCATGCGAATCTCCAGTAAAGCAAAAAGCTGGAGTTTCTATGGACTCAATATATCCAAATTCTCAATTCACAACTACTCATAAAGCTGGAGTTTTAAAACAAGATACTACATAAAACCAAACACCCAATATTAAGCTCTTACACCACATTTCAATCCCCCACATTAAGATGCTCCATTAAAGAAACCAACAACTAAATTCCATTCTAATAAGAAAGACCTATCAATTCTATGACAATGAGTCTCAATTTAATTTGTTTGATAGTGATGCACATCATAAAATTTACATATAATAAAAATACTTTTAACATATAACATATAGTTTATTATCTAATTAAATTGCATTAAAAAATTTTAATAACAATATTTTTAATTAATGGTGAGTGCTCTCATAACATATTATATTCACATAGTTTATACACAAAATTTTGGATCATCTAACACTGTTATTTAGTATAAAATATCAAATCAATGGAGAGTCAAAGACTTTTTGGTCTATTCCAGATTTTATATTTACGAATTCATTGATAATTGTTAGATTTTATATTTATGACTGAAGTCATAATTGTTCACTTCTCAATAAATTTCATTTTCTTTCTTGAGTAATTAATATTTTTATAATTAACAAGTGTTGCATGGTAGTGTAGTCACAGCGGGACCGATCACACATGGGAAGCAACTCGAAGTACAGGTGGTATCCATGTAGAGGATGAGAGGATGACCACAAGACATTGGGCTGGTAGATGACCCCCAAGGTTAATATGCTAACGAGACAGTTTCTTTGTGGGGTGTGTATAGTTCAAACATGGGACTTAGAAAATTTATGTCTCAACCGGAATTATTTTTCATTGAAATTTATCAAAAATTAACAATGCCTTGCAATAAAGGTTCCTGAAAAAAGGGCTAGGAATCACACACATTAAACATTCAAATATAATAAACATAATTTCCTTTAGCATTCCCGAAATAGTTTTCTTTGAAATTTATTAAAAATTGATAATGTCTGTTGCATATTTCTGGAAATTTAAATGCGTTTGTTATATAGACTCGGATTGGGGCTCCTGCGGACCATAAAAGAAATAAGCACAAGAAATAGGATTGTAGAAAGAAAAAGTGCACAATGGTAGAGATGAAGACCTGAAAAGAAGAAATCGGAAGTTATGAGTCTTTGGTTAGATTTTTCTATTTAAAGAGGTAGACTAACTGGATTGATAAAGAAAACAAGATGTAATCAATATAGAATTACTATGAAGCTAATGCATTTTTGTTGGTGTCGTCGACGACCACTGGAATCGTGCCAACCAATTGTTTCCCTTCATCGATGAGCTTGTCCATTCTCCATTGGAACCATTCTTCAATGTATCTTCTCATGGGCGCCACATTGATTTCATCGTGGATTTCTATGTCGAAAAACTCATTTTCTAATTTCCTTAGATCCATAGAAATACTATGCAAAGCGTGTTCAATTTCTTCATTGTGTGCTGAATAGTCCACTAGCCCGTTCTCGACCTCATCTTCACCATATTCAAGGATGCCATAAAAAAATTCTAAAGACAACCCCTTTAAAATATCAAGTTGTTCATCAAAGGCTTGTTTGGTCAAGGACAAGGACTTGAGGATTAAGTTTGGGTCTTGAACCTCGTTGGTACTTTCGGCTAAGTATATTTGGGTCAGGTTTCTGAATAATTCTTCTTTCTCTAATATGGCTTGTTCACATGATTCAAGAATGAGCTACAAGTTCTTAACTTTCTTTTGCCAGCATGCTTTTAATTGTTTTATTTTCTTTGGGGAGGGGAGATCCTCTTGTCTTCTTTTCAGATCCGAGTTATTGATGGCATGGTTGGAAAAATGTGTCACCATCTATTCATAGAAACGTTCTTCATTTTTTAAATTCATCTGCAAATGTCTGTGCAAATCATTTTCCCTCTTTCGAAAGGAAGCTATATTTTGTGATGTTTCCCAGGCTTCAGTAATTAGTTGCATTATTTTGTTGATGTTCTTCTCTACAAAGGCTCTACATGATGTGAGGAGGCTGGAGGATCTTTTTAAATTGGATGAAAGGGTAGCAGGCACAGTTTTTTCTAAAGGACTAGAAAAGACTGGGGTAGCAACGAAAGCCTCCTCAAATTCCTTGACTCGGTCGTTCAGTCTGGCATTCTCCGCTTCAATTGCTTCAATGGAATCATCAAGAGCATCACGCGTTATGCAGTGAAATCGGGATATTTGGGATGACAACATTTTCCTAAAGTTAATCTTTGTATGATATTTGTCTTTCTTATTTGTTACATCTCTTTTTTCAATGATTAAATTTTTAGATTGGCTGTCAAAAACAATGCTCTAGAATACGAAGGATTCATCTTCGTAAAAAATGTCGGTCTCAACTATTTCCATTGTGGAACTATGGTGCATCGCGTCCACGTGCGGGTCAACTTTCTGCAATAGGGTATCCACAAAAGTTTCAAGTTGCATGTGCTCATTTTCAATTTCGGGTTCTTCTTCGTCAGGGGAAGCTTGTGAGAACTATAAATTTTTCCTCGAGGAGGGTTCTTATCTCCTCCACCGTTTGGATATTTCTGGGTTGCTTTCTTACTGGAGTGGGCCGTTGAAGTGATGCTCTGTGATGTGATGCTCTTGGGAGTGCTAGCCGGGGACTGTCCACTCTTCTCACCAGATCCTTTTCCTTGTTGTCTGTACAATTCAGTTGCACTTTGCAATGTCTCTAACTTGCAATTGTCAGAAGCAGGAGTGTTGTCATCACTGTCTCTGTCTTCGGTCAGGCGTCTATGGATAAAAGAGCTGCTAAAGCCAACTGATAGTAAATTTTCTCGAAAAATCCCATTAGGGTTGAACCCTTTTAGCCTTTCAACATATTTTAGGTTCAAGTTCTTGAAATGGCCTACGAATTCATCAATCTTGTTGATGTTTCTGCACACTAAGTCCCCGACTTTCTAGGGCAGAGGAATGAACTTTTTTTTTTTTTTTGTCATGGAAAAAATGCAACCAGTGGTTGTATTGCCTTGTTATTTCTGTAACAAACATCTTGTTCGTGATATGGCATGGAAGGTAAGCAGGATTTTCCTTGGAGCCAAAGAGCATTATTACACTATATTTTTCCTTTTGTTCAAGTGTCCCCTTCCTGTCCAAAAACTTGGTTTCCTGGCTAGACAACCGGGGAGTATCCTTTCCTAACAATAAATATTTGAAAACTGAGACAAAGCCATTAAAACATCATAAAAACAATGGGAGGCATTCTGCCTCCACAAGGACTGGTACCAAAATGTTACTGGGTCGAATTCATAGTTGATATTCTTCGACAGAGACAGTTTCAGAAACGAACAACAATGCACTATTGCGAAAATCAAGTAGGATGACATATAAAATTTATTCGATTCTTTGAATCGTGATAGTTGGGAGCAAATTTCAATGGAAATTAGCTTTCCCCACGAAAATGAATTTTTCATTGACTGTGAAGTACAAAATATAAATAGCTATATGGGAAATGTTTTCCGTGGATTCCTGTCCCATTATTCTTGTAAATAGCCAAGCAATTTCCCGAAATGGATTTCTAAAGGAACTAACCTGCAACTTTGTAATATCTTCAGGAATTGTTGTCGGGTCTTCAAGGATCTCGGGTAAGAGGTCCAACCCATTATCATGTTTTTCTAGGAACTGTTTACAGTCTTGTCCTCTGAAGGTCAATGTTGGCTCCGACAATATTAACATCTTGTGGAAGACCTGAGGTGACAAAGAAACATGAGAATGATCATGCGGTGGAATAACTCTTTGGCTTGAAATATATTTTTCGAGACACCAAGAGACCACCTCCTTACAGTGAAAAACCTCAGGGACACAGCCTACATGAGCGATTCCAGAGGTCCAAATCACTTCGTTCTGGGTGAAATAGGATGAATAGTAAGAGTATTCCCTCGACCACTAGAAGTTATGGCCCTCACGTCCAAAGATATTCACTGTATCTCCACAGAACTGTTGTTGCACTGCTACCATAAGTTTACGAGTTGATTTTCTCCAGACGATGTTTGAAATGAAGAGTTGGAAGGGATAATATAATCTTGTGCAAATGTTGGTCCAATGCATGTGGATGGGAAATCTCCTCAAGACTTTTGTTGATTCATCACAATTTGGATGGTTGTTGCGTGATGTGTTGTTAGCATTAAATATTAGTAATTGCATACATAGAAGTGCGAACATGGTGGGTACGACAATGAGAAATTAAGAATTGGAGATTTCCTGAACATGCCAACGCGATGACCCATGTTTGAGATTAATAATTGGAAGGGATAATATAACTCTCCATAGATCTTGGTTTAATGCATATTAATCGGACATCTCCTCAAGCGTTTCGCTCATTAATGACAATGTTGATGGTTCCTGCATGGTTAGTTGTTAGCATGAAAGGTTACTAATTGCATTTTAAGAAAGAGGTATGAAGGTTGCGGGGACGGGAAATGGCAATTAAGGAGTGTCTAATTATTGAAAGCGGTCGAGAAAGCTTCAAAATAGGGTTACAAGGCACAACCGTTGGAGGTAAGGGCTCGAGGGTCAAATTGTATGTCTCAGAACTTTTTGAGTGCAAAATGCATAACACAGAAGAGGGCATGATGGGACAGTCTAGAGGGTGATTTGTATATTGCAGAAGTTCAGGTAATGTTTGCAGGACATAGAACAATGGAAGTGAAAATGTGAGCCCGCCTATCCAGGAACCCACAATCGAAAAAGTGGCTCAAGTATGGAATAGGGAAACAACTGGGCGGATTCGTTTTCGATAATATATTGAAACTTGTAATATATATCCCATTGCGTGGCAAGATATTTTCTGCATGTCTCTGGGAAGAAAAGAGAAAATAAGAGAAAATAAATTCTTTTAAATTCGAGGAGTTGAGCTTCATTTAAATTTCACTATCTCATCAACGCTTTGCTATTTAATGACGATCTGTACGGTTGTTGCATGATGAATTGTTAGCATTATAACTTGGTCGTTGCATACTTTGAAAAAAGTGCGAAGGTGGCGAGCACAATAAACAGTGACTAAGAGTTGGAGATTTTGTGAACCCACCAACCCAAGGATCAACGAAAGAGATTCCTTGAAATGGGAAAGTATGGAAAGAGGTCGGACGAGCTTCATAATTAGGGTGACAATGGTTCCCAAGGAGACGAGACTTCCCAAGGGTCAAATTGTGTATCTTAGAACTTGAGTGCACAATGTGTATCACAGAAGAGGAGGTGATATGGGAGTCCGGCGGTCAATTCATATATGGCAGAAGTCTGGGAGATCTCCTCGAGCCTTTTGCTCATTAATGACATGTTTAAGGTTCATGCATGATGAAGTGTTGGCATTAAATCTTGCCAATTGCATATCAAGAGAGAAGTAGGAAGGTGGCGGGGACAGGAAAAAACAATTAAGGAAGGTGAGGGTTCGAGGGTCGAATTGTATCTCATGGGAGTGTTGACCGCAGATTAAGGCATGAAGGTGCATTCCTGCGGAAAAATTGTATTTCGCGGAACTTCCTATACTGTTTGCTAGTCGTGGAACATTAGAAACACAATGCTGAGCCTGCCAGTTCGAGAACCTGAAATTGAAAAAGTGTCTAAGTATGGAACAGGGAAATAGTAGGCTAAACTTGATACACAGTAGATGTACCACATCATATAGACACAACCAATTTGGGGCTAAGTATTGAAAGGAACGACAGATGGTCGGGCTCCTGAGGGGGAATTCCAACGAACAAATTGTATATCGTAGAACTCCGGGCATTGTTTGCAAGTCGCGGAATATTCAAAACACAATTTTGAGGCCGTCAATTCAGGAAACCGCAATTGAAAAAGTGTCCAGGTATGGAATATGGAAACAGTGGGATGGAGTTGTTTTCGCTAATATATTGGAATTTGTAATAGCTTTCCCATTACCTACCAAGATCTTCTCTGCATGTTTCTGGAAAAGGTCTATAGGAATGGTTAGTCCTCAAGGATTTTGCTTATTAATGACGATATTTATGGTTGTTTCATGATGGCATCTTAGAATTAAAACTTTGTTGTTTCATATTTGGAAAGAAGTATGAAGATGATCGGCATAAGAAATAGTGACTAGGAACTGGAGATTTCGTGAACCTGCCAACCCGAGGATCCAAAATAGAGTGACAAGGTCTCCCCAGACGACGTGAGACCCCGACGGTCAAATTGTGTCACTCGAAACATTTGAATACATAATGTGTAACATAGAAGAGGGGACGATGTCAGAGTCTGAAAACCAATTTGTATATGGCAGAGGTCCGAGTGCTATTTGTAGGTCACTGAACAATGGAAGTTAATTTAGAGGCGGGAATAATTAATGTGCATTGGGAAGGGCATGATTATGGTGTGGATGGAAGATATCCATAAATGGTTTGAAACTTTTTATGAATTTGGGTAAAGTGAAGCTTGCGAGTTTGAGGAGCCCGGGGTGGAATTGTAGATCAAAGAATTTTTTGGATGCAAGATGTATATCATGAAACAGGTGGAAAAATTTGGCTAAGTATAGAAAGGAACGACAGTTGTAGGGACATATGCTTTGAAACATTTGTGAACCCTGGTAGAGTGAAGCTTGCGAATTTGAGGAGTCCACGGTGGAATTGTAAATCACGAAAGTTTTGAGTGCACGATGTATATCACAAAACAAGAAGCAACAAAGTTCGAAAGCGCCAACCCAACAACCGTGGCCATAAAATTGGCTAAGTATGGAAAGGAACAACGATCGATCAGATTCATCATGTGAGGATATAAATGGAGATGAAAATCTATGAGCCCGCCAACCCTGGAACCCGCGATCATAGAAAGGTGACTAAGTATATAACCAGAAAGCGATAATAGATGGGAAGAAGAAAAGGGAAAAAGGGCTAAGTATCTCACAGAACAACATCTATTGTTCATTTATTAATGCTAATCTTTTCGAAACCCTCGTCAGTTGCCACTAGTAAAAGAATAAATTGCAAATCATGGAACAAGGGACATAAGTGTTGGATACCGCAAACTCGGGACCCGGTGGTCAGATCACTGGCTAAGTATTGAAAGGAATTGTGGTCGGTCGGGTTGATGGTGTGAAGATATAGATAAATATGAGCATCTTCAAATCTGGGAATCCAGGAGGCCGTGATCATAGAGATGTGACTAAATATAGAACCACAAAGGGATAATAGAGGGGGAGAAAATAGGGAAAATTTAAAGAGAAAGTGTTTATATTTATTCCAATAGTATTCATATTAATATATATTAGTAGATTATTTCTCGTCCAAATGTAAAGCATCTTCCAATTTGTAGGATGGNAATAGAAGAAGCTGCAATGTATGAAAAATATTGAATAGGAACATGACGTGAACATTTGAGTTGCCTTGTTGAAATATAGTCATTAATTCATTCTATTTACGGGACCTCGAAGAATGAAAGCAGGACGGGTCCTCCCATTTCTTTCTTCAAGTATAGGGCAGGCGCTACATAAGTATGGCCTATGAAAAATTATTATTCCATGTAAAATGTAAGGAGCGAACATAGTAGCCTTTATTTAAATCAAAGTGTTGGGCGACATAAAGAAAATGTTGTTGTCCATGTTTAACGACACACAAAAAGTACAAAATAAAATAAAAAACAATACCAAAGATTGGAAAACACCATACAAAAACCTCAAATATTCTATATTCAAATAAACTGGGTTACAAAAGACAGCTAAGATTATTTTCCATGATAACTGCAATTGGGCCTGCCACCGAAAAAAAAAAAAAATGTACAATAATGAAGCCTGTGGACAGTCTTTTATAGATTTCAAATTGATCATCAAATGCTTGATTCGTAAAAAACAACGAGTTGAATATCAATTGTCTTGGAATTCATTGGTGCTGCTAGCTAGATCTATCCTAGCTTTTTGAATAGCTTGTCTCTTCTAGATATGGAATGCCTGCATTGGCTGGTTATTCAACATTCCATAATTTGCTAAGTGTTAATTTCCCTCTATCATCGAAAACTTGGGGTTTAAGGTGCCTTCCTTGTAATTTTCATGGTCATTGACATCTGAGACAAATTAGAGATGCGATCCAGGCCCGATTCAAAGACGAGGAAGTGGTTTTATGTGATGTTAGCTTTGGGTGAAACAAATCCTGTTAGCTAACAAAAGCTGAGACAAAAAAATATTGAAGTATGTTGTGACTGCTATTCTCCTTGTATTCGATCATTTGTTTGGTTGAAAATCCTGCGTGAAGATTTATATGTTGAAATTATTTTTTTTATTGCTGTAAATTGGAAGGGATGTCCAAGTCAGCTGAAAAATGTTCCTCTGTTGAAGTACATAGCTTCTTCTAGCAGAAAAGATCTGGCAAGTGTATCAAGTGCTGCAGACCACATTAGAATATATATTTCGTTGCAGGGGTGGCAGACATCGCGACCCACAAAATGGTCTGGAATATTCGGAAGTGACGTCCAATATTACTCCATGCCCAATTACACTGAGAAGGAAATTATAAAATTGGATACTCACGAAGGTGAGAAACTGTATGCGTGTTTGAATCAACATTCTAAAATTATAGAACATTTTATGCCAAAGTTGCAACAGACTTCACAGAAAGCTAGTTTCTATGTCAAAAAGTGTTGAGCGACCTATGGATGTAGTAACAGACTCGACATACAATCAAATTTCAATCACTACTGATGCTAATATCAAGTGTAAGAAGTCGTGATCTCAGGCTCTAGGTAGTTTCACCTTCAGGCATCAACACTCGCGGTGACCCCAGGCTCCAGATAGCTTCGGCTTTAGACATCGACATTGGTGGTTGCAATGGGAACAATTTTATTGACTGCAGTGCGACAATGCGGTGAACAAGTAGGGTTGTCATTGTCAAACACTTAGACTACAGGATTTTCAGACCTGCAAAGAACATCAACTTTAGTGTTGCTTTGTCACGACAACTATAATGTTGCTTTGAGTCCATAAATATTTGGACATTGGGTTTCATGTGCGATAATGAAATTGACATTAAGTACATGTCAAATGTCTATTATTTGACATTATAGTGTTAATGCAGTTTCCATAGTGGACAATGACTCGATTGCATTGGCCCAAGCAATATTAATTGTGTGAACAATTAACATACTTGGAGGACGTGAATCCCAAACAACGACTAAAACTTTTCGAACAATTGTGTGTTCAAAAAATACATTATTCTATATTTTAAAAAATAAGAAATTGTATTGTTCGAGCATTTTTGTTTTTTTTTCAAATATCGGATCCACTGCAACAGAAGAAATGCATTTTCCTTATCCAAAGCAAGGAAAACAACAAGAAGATTGATATTAGGTGGAAACAGATTTGGAATACACCACTACATTAAGGTCTCTTCTAAATAATGAAATGAAATGATTACATGAAGGTAGTAGTAAAATGTGATTTTCAGATACCAAATCATTACCTGAAGACGCCAAAGTTCTTGTAGAAGGTGGTAGTATAAAGTAATCTTTAGAAAGTGTTGCAAAGTCCATAATCCAGAATCCCTTTCCATTAAATTTTCCCAATTACATGTCCATGCAAGCATTAGAAAAGTTTTAGAGCATCGTTCCCTGGTTATATACCCACCTTCAAGTAGGAGGAGAATATTTTTGCAAAGAGGGGCAAGCTCATTGACCCAGATGCAATTAGATGCATATGAATAGTGAAAAAACAATGTGCAGTAGAGATAAAAAGTTGATTGTTTGTGGAGTCTGTTACTACATCCAGAGGACAGTGAACAAACTTCAACAACGAATATGACTTTCTGTCAAGTCTGTTACCACACCCATAAGCAGCTCAACAAAATTGAAATAGAAACTCCTGTAATTTCAGGATGTTGATTTAACTATCCATACAGTTTCTCATACTTGCGATGATCCAGATATATAATTTCCTTCTAAGTATATTCACGAATGGAGTAATATTTCACATCATTTTCGAATATCCCAGACCATTTTGCAAGCCACAGTATGTGTGACTCCTATGACGAAAGATAAATTCTTGTGTGGTCTGCAAAATTTGATACACTTGCGAAATCTGTGTTGTTGGAAGAAACTATATACTTCAACGAAGGAGCATTTTGCAGGTGACCTGAAAGTCCCTTCCAATTCCCAGTAAGAAAACAAATAAGTTCAACACACAAATCTTCAGGAAGGCCTTTCAACTAACAAAAGCATCGAATACAAGGAGAACACCAATCACAAGATACTTGATTATTTTTTTTGTGTCTGAGTTTTTGTTGGCTAACTGTTTTTTTTTTTCGCTCAAAGATGACATCACATAAAACCATTCCCTCCTCTTTCAATTGGGCCTGAATGGAATATCTAAGTTGTCTCACATGTCCATGTCCATGACCAGGAACATTACGAAGAAGGCACCTTAAAGCCCAACTCTTCGATGATAGAGAGAAATGGGAATAAGTATTTAAAATGAATGCTAGATGATGATAGTATAATCTTCCATACAATTTTGTTTAATTTGTTTTAATGGAATGTGCCCTCGATATTTTCGCTTATTAATGCCAATATTTTCGAATATGTGTGTTGAATAGTCACTAATAACACGAGTTAACATTCCCATATGCAAGTAGATTATGAAATATGACAACCTATAATATATGCACAGTATTAAAGAGAGACATGATGTGAAGACCTATGTGGATGACACGTTTGTGGATGGCAATGTGGTAGTACAATCTTGCACTATTACTATGATGATGCCTTTAAAAAACTAAAATAACCAACACTTTTTGCAAATTCAAAATGGATGCAAATTTTTTTATCAGATCCCATAATATTCACTTGTTAATGCGTTTTAATGGGAGATGTCCTCAAGATTTCCTCTTATTAAAGCCAATCTTTTCGACTTGTATAGTGGTTTTTCAATAGTAAAATAATAATTAATGTGCATTGGGAAGGGAAGAAGGTAATGATTTTAAACTTTTCTGAACCCGGGAGTGAGTGAACCCACGAAACTTTGAAGACTTGACTAAGTATGGAAAGGCAGGTTGGACAGACAGAGTCATCATAGGTAGAGTCATCCTTGCGATTTCAAGGAGTCCAGAGTCTAATTGTAGAGCACGAAAGTTTTCAGGGCAAGATGTATACCCCGAACACGAGTTACCAGAGTTCGATAGCACCTATCCGCGAACCCGCGTTCATAAAATTGGCTAAGTATGCAAACAAATGACGGTCGGTTGGACTCATGATGTGACGATATAAATGGAGATGATGATTTTTTAGTTTTCCACACCGGGAACCCGCGAGCACAAAAACATGACAAAGTATAGAACCAGAAACACATAATAGAGGGTAAGAACAAAAGGGGAAAATGGGCAAGTTTAGAAGAAATTGGCTAAGTATGCAAATGAAAGATGGTCAGTCAGACTCATGATGTGAAGATATAGATGGACGAAAATGTATTGCAACAGGCCTTTCAAGCAATGCAATAATGAAACTACAAAATCGATACCCACCGGTGAATGGAGAAGGACAGAAGCATAGCCCCTGGCCTACAAACTGTAACAATAGGTCCAACTGTAGATGCAGGACCCCAACCTTGCAAAGTTTAAGAAAAAAACAACAACCAACAAATAACAAACTAGTGAAGAAGCACCAAAAGGCCCAACTGTAGCTGCAGGACCTCAACCCTGCAAAGTTGAATCAAACAACAATAAGAAGCATCAAGCAAACCAAGGAGCAAGCACCAACCATCCGGCCAGGAATGCTAGTGAAGAACAATATTGGCCAAATTCAATACACACAAGATTGTATGAAAAATTTCGGAGGAAAATGTATTGTAACACATCTGTTAAGAAAAAATTTCAGCCCGTGAGGCTTTTTAGGTAAACATTTAAGGCTGTGAAGACCATCCAAAGGCCTGCCACTATGCAAGCAATTAAGAAAGGTGCAGTTTTCATGGTTGGTATTTTTCAATACTGGGAGCATTCAAAATCCTCTTATTGTCCATATTTGTATGTGATTACTACGGCCAGAGAAGCAAGATTGTAAAGTTGCCTTCGTCTCGTTCTTGATAGCTAATGTTCGACACAGAACCTACCTCCATTGCAGCCACAGTGACGTATAGGAAAAGGAAATAGTATTTTCACCCCACATACAAAGATGTTCTGCAAGAGGATTTCGACTCAGGAATCCCCAACAGTGAAATTTCTCACCTACAAACTGCAAATAACAAAGGAAGCTAAACACGACACCAAAACCTACCCGTCGATGGGGAATGACAGAAGGCCAGTTCCAATCATGGTTGTAGAAACCCAAGTGTGCAAACTGCAACAAGACCAACATGCAAACAAGAACAAGAGAAACAAGAAAACAAGAAACCAATGAACAAGCAAGGAGCAAGCATGGACCACTGAACGAGTAATGCCCTTGAAGAAAGGTGCAGTTTTCACGGTTGATATTTTTCAATACTGGGAGATTTCAAAATCCTCTTGCTGTCCATCTTTGTATGTGATCACTATGACTAGAGAAGCATGACTGTAACACTGTCTTCGTTTCGTTCATGATTTCCAATGTTTAACATATAACCCACCTCAAATGCAGCCATAGTGGCATATAGGAAAATGAACTCGTATTTTCTCCTCACATACAAAGATGTTCTGCCAACGGATTTTGACTCAGGCATCCCCAGTAATGAAATGTCTCACCTGCAAACTGCAAATAGAAGAGGAGGCTAAACATGACATTGAAACCTACCTGTCGATGGGGAATGATAGAAGGCCATTTCCAATCGTGATTGTTGAAACCCAAGCATGAAAACTGCAACAAGACCAAAGAGAAAACAAGAACAACAACAATAGGCGAACAAGAAACCAGTTAACAAGCAAGGAGCAAGCATGAACCACTGAACCAATAATGTCGTTGAAGAACAATATTGCTCATATTCACTACAGAGAACATTGCATAAAACAAAAAATATATATAAAAAAAATGGAGAAAAATGTATTGTAACATGCTTGTTAAGTAAACATTTAAGGTTGTGAGGCCTGTTAGGTAAACATTTAAATCTGTCATGACTGTTGTGTAAACATTTAAGAAAGAATGCAGTGTGGCAGCTCTGTTACGTACAGAAAAACAATTTTTATATTATTTTATAACAATATAAAAAATAAGTAACAATAGTTCGAACAATAGACGGTATGTAAAAAAGCAAATTATTCAAAGGACAAAGTAATATGAAGTGAACTAATAAAAACCTGACTCTCTATCTTCAAAACTTCGGATATCCAAACATTTCAAGAATACAAGTAAAAATTCAGAAAGATCGTATATGATCAAAAACTTTGGATATTCTAACATATAAAACATTGGGAATAGCGACACTGGCAATAAGACCTCCAATCTGTTATCCAATCAGATCATGACATATATGGTATTTTTTATTATATAAAAATCAATGTTTTTAGTTCCCTAGTTCCAACAATAGATATTATGCAAATATTTTTTATCAAAGGAGAAACTAATATGAAGTCAACGAATTATTGATCGTTATAATCCCTTTACACCTTCGGCAGTAACTAATAAATAAGTAATAATTGACTCTGTGATTTCAATGAAACTTTAAGATTCAAATCAAATTGAAAAAATAAATAAACAAATTTTATTTTATTTAATTATTTTTTCTAAATTCAATATAACCAAGTGTCAAAATTTAAATATTCAAATCAAATTGAAATCATATATAATCAAATTAATTGATCCTTTTAAACTCAATAATTTTTTCTATCACTTTGTATAATTGAATTCATTGTACCTTTTAAACTTAATATGAAAATTTGGAGAACAAACAAAGGAAGATATTCTCGACATTTATAAGAATTTCATAGTCTGATTACAAGTATTGGTTGCCAACGATTCAAGACATTGAACCATTTATTTTGAAAAATTATGTGCATCGTCCCTAAAGTGGGTGGACCATTTAAATTTAATAAACTTAATAAAATTTAGCAAGAAGATAGAGAATGTGTCTTTAACAATATATCCAAATGTCACGCCTTAACTTTATAGTATGAGAGTGTGTTGATCTAAATGTTAGGGCTCTATTAATGTATAAATAAAATTAGAAATATCTGCTTGCTAATTCTAAACTTGGGCATGGGTCTAAATTCCATTGAAAATATAAAACACCCCCCAAAAAATGTCTAACCACATTAATTGTCTAAAATATGAAACATCTAAAATAAACAAACAAAATAAATAAATAAATGTCTAACCACTTTAATTGTCTAAAATATGAAACATCTAAAATAAACAAAAACATAGAAGTGAAATTTTTTTAGGTAAGATTATTAAGGATTATTTAATAATTAATATTAATTATTATAAAAAAAATTATAATTAATAGTAATTACTATAATAATAATATAATAAATCACTAATCATAATCATGATTGATTAATTGTTCTTTGCAAATATTATATATTAGTTATCTAATTATTATATGTAAATATTGGAGATTAGATATTTGTGTCATCAAAACACCTAAACCCAATAATTTATGTTTTTATACTTGTTAATTAGTTGACCCAAATATATAACTATAGAAATAACAAAAATAACAATATGACCCTCCCCAAAAATAATAACAATATGAACCCTACACAACATTTAAGATAATTAATACTATTTCTGGTGAGTGAAAATTAATGATGGTCTCTCATGATGCCTTAGTGGCAATGCAAATCTGGAGAAACAACAATCTGTTAACTTGGAGGGATTATTCAAAGTACTTTTACAATGAATTTGAATATGGTGTATGAAGATGAAACGTAGAAAATTGAATTAATTTTCTGAATATACAACTTTTAATTATAGAAATTGTTAATAACTATGTCAAATTTGATTTTTTCTAACAGTGGGATGTTATTTTTCCAACAAAATCTAAGATATATGTTTTTGGTGTCCAGTACCTTAACTAAGACATTTCATTCCAAAACTTGTATACTTGTATAGTGAAGTGTATTTTTTGGAAATTTATAATATTAATTTATATTTTTTTTAAATGATCAAAGTCAATATATCCTTGAAATTTCAAGGTCTTTTGTTCATGTAGGCTAAGAGGGTCTTAACATGATTAAAATAATTTTATTTTTTTTAGGTCATATATATGGGTCTCCTCTAGTGTGAATATAATTCATTCGACAAATGGTTAAGCCTACAAAAAGCTATAGAAAAAATAATAGAGGTATGCATTCTAGGATTTTGATATATGCGAAGAAAAAATAGATTAAAAGTAGTAAAAAATATTAATTTAATATATGTGTGTGTGTGTGTGTGTGTGTGTGTGTGTGTGTGTGTGTGTGCATGTGGAATATGCATAGTCAACTATATCTATGTTTGTAGTTTCGTCAACAACCAAATTGTTTAGCCTATATAAAAATAATGTCAAAGACAAAGATATAGAGCAGTATTCACAAAAATGGAGGTTTTTATTAATTTGCAAAACAAACCACTAGGTAAATTTGAATTCAAAAGAACGTGCATGCAAACACACACATATTCTTAATAACACACATGCACTATAGGAACATGCACACGTTCCTAAGAGAGTTCATTCACTTTTATAAGATATTTGTTATTTTCCATTCCCTTATTCGTCCCTCTCTCTCTCTCCCTCTCTGTGTGTAACATCCCTGTTACCAATATTCTCTAATACCAACTTGTAATGTTACCTAGCTTACTACTGATAAATCCTACTCCAAAATATAGTGCGCAGATTCAACTCTATAACCTTGGTCTATGCATAAATACTTGAAGTAACACACTCAACTTCAAGTTGAGTCCCTCCACACACTTACAAAAATGGAAGTAACAAAACAAATGTGTGCATAAGCATACTGAGCACACAACACTACCAAGCGCGTAATCCATATTGAAGATGAGATCACTACTGTGAATGCAACCTTTTTGGTGTCACATGCCAATTATGTTCTCCTTGTGTGCGCATACTGCTTCACTATGTGCACAAGTAAATCCATCCTTTGGTGCACACAGAGTATTTCCCTGCGCACATGACCATTCTAACCTCACTCAGAGATTCATGACAAAAAACATAAGGTTAACATAACAGGAAAACTAACAACAATTTTCATACTCATGCATGACTACAAATACTGACTATCAGCACCACAAATACATGTGCAAGTAGCATAATGAAAAATAACAAAAATTACTTATATGAAACAACATCCTAGAATTAAACCCATATTAAACAATGATAATTAAGTACACAGTATATGAGATAAGCACATAAATACACTTATATTTTCTTAAAAGTCGCCAAATACACGCAGAACTCAGACATTCCTCCCAACCATAGACTTTGTTTCTCTTATACTTTCAGGAATAGGTCACTCTTGAGCTGGGGCTTAACTCCACTAGGGAAAAAGGGTTCCTAATGCCAAGCTAAGGTTTGATACTCAACAAAATTATTCATTCCAAAGTGCCCATTGTTACAACTAGTCTACAACCTCTCATTCCCCATGTGCCTGTTACACCTAAGAAAGTGTGCCCCTTCTCTTCTCGACAATCCATCAATTTCCCAACTTCCCTTATAGGGTTCCAACAACAGGTCATAAAGGAAGTCTTAGATTCCTGCAACTAATTCCCAGCACACCAGAGAAAAATTCAAGCAGAAAAACTCTCACCTAGAGAGAATGCTCATGGGCCTAACAACCCGCCTCTTCGACAACAAATCTCTCACCTAGAGAGACTTCTCATGGGCCTGAAAAGCCACCTCTTCAACAAAAAAACTTTGGTTACAATACAAAAGAACCCCTTACAATATTTTCTCAGTAGATAAGGTAATAGTTGTAATTCCTAGATGGTTCGACCCCTTTTGCACATGAGAAAATGAATGAGTAACCCCCTAAATGAGTTCTCCTCCTCCTTGAAATACACTAAGGCCAAAAATATATATTGCATGGCTTAAATTGTACACATGTCACCTTTGGTACTAGTTTGAGCCACTCAGCATGTAACAATGTGATAATATTAATAACTTGAATATAATTACATTTTACAAGGATAGGCACACTAGCCTATTCGTGTCTTAGCTCAACAGCCTCATAACCACATATTCTCCCTGACCTCATATACATATACATCCATATACAATTTGATCGCATGCACAATTCCAGGTAATCCCCTTGCACTTACTCAAGTGTGCACAACACTGTGAAATGTTCGCACCTTACCTTTGATGTGAAACCATGTGCACTTACCCATATGCATGCATAATTATGAAATTTGCACACCCTTTGTTTGATAACAACTCTCACGCATTACTCAGTTGCGCGCAAAACCAAAACTTGGTACTAATGGCTCATCAACCTATATGTACATTTACATTTACAATTTTTACCAACGGCTCACCAACCTATATGTACAATTACAAAGGGGTTCGAATTAGCAACATTACATTCCCATCCCCTTATTTATGCACTATCCTCAGTGCATTATATACAAATGTACATATAAAATTTCAAAAATATTAAAAAAGATCCAGATACTCTACCCACATAGCATCCTCGTGCTCCCAAGTTTCATCCTTAGGACCGTACCAGGTCCATTGGACATTTACTAGCTCCATGGAGTGATTCCGAAGCTGTTTTATTTTCTGATCCAATATGCAAACCAATCGCACTCGAAAATTTCCTTCTGGCTCCACTTGAGTCACTTTCCAATCAATAATATGATTAGCATCATGTATGTATTTTTTAAGCAATGATATATGGAAAACATTATGAATACACAAGGATACAGGAAATGTGAGCATATATACGACATGACTAATCCTCTCTAGGATTTCAAATGGCCCACAATAGTGTGCTGCCAACTTAGAACTATTTCCCAACTTCAGGGAATTGTGTCTAGATTTTATTTTCAATAACACATGGTCAACCACTTTAAACTCTCTATGGGTTCTACCTTTATCAATGCATCTTTTTTTCCTGTCTTGGGAAACCTTTAAATTCTACCTTATATTTACCATTTTCTCCTCCATTTTGTTAGAAAAAACAGGACCCCAAAGCAATAAAATAAAACAAATGCAGAAATAAAACACAAAATATACACAATATAAGAGAGACACAGATTTACATGGTTCACCCAGTGTGGGCTATGTCCACCAGAGAAATTGCCTGGTCCTTTCTTTATTATTATCCAACAAAATGAAGGGATACAACCTACAACAAAACCCGTTGTAACTTCCTCTTCTTTCTCTCACAGTATCCTCTCTCAGAATACAATACTCACCAACATACATAGTCACAATACATTTCCCTCATAAAAGAGGGTTGCCTTCTAGGAAAAAAAACCTAACATAATCTCTATCGTTAGATCTGCGACCTTATAATGAACGGTCCATATTTACAATGAAATTACAATATACTTTTACAAGGCATTTTTTGCTTCGGGGGCTTTGCCCCCAAACCCCCGTTGGGGGGCCTTTTTCCCCCAGACCCCCCAGCCAGGGGGATAGCCCCCNCCCTCACGTGGAAGAGTGTACATACTTCTAGGGTGTAAATACTTCATGGGGTATAAACACGGATGAAAGTAAAAGACCTCTAAATCAGGAAGATAATCAGGCTCCACAACCAACACATTTCTTGGAGCAAATATGGCCCAACCACTACGTAGTCTGATGGGTTGTCCGAACTCACTGATGTGTTTCACTTTCTACCATAATGTGACTCAAATAGGAGCATATTTAGAGATGATTGATACCCATTGTTTTAAGAAAAATCTACCAAGTGAAGTTAGTATTCCCATTTTGATGGTTTATCCATCACATACATCCTGAGCATATATTCAATCACCCGATTTTCCCTCTCTGTTTGTCCATCTGTCTTAGGGTGATATGTTGTGCTAAAGATCATGTTTGTCCCAAATCCTTTGAAGATCCCTTTCCAAAAGTTCAAGGTGAAATTGGAATATCTTTCAGACACAATTGTCTTAGCTACACCATGCAACTTAACAATTTCCCACACTTATATTTCAACAATGTTGGTTGCCTTATGCGCTGACTTCAATGCAATAAAATAGGTAGCTTAAGTAGGCTTATACACCACTACCATAATATAATAATGTTGCCTAGTAGTCCTAGGAAACTTAGTAATGAAATCCATGGTTACATCTTCCCACTTCCACTCAGGAATGAGAAAATGATTTAGCAAACCAACTAGATGTCTATGCTCAGCCTTGACCTTTTGAAATTCAAGGCATCTAGCAATAAAATTAGAAACCTCCTTTTTCATGCTTGACCAATAATTTTTTTTATTTTTTATTGCAACAATTGTCTTCTAGTAGCTTGGGTGTCCTGCATAAGGAACCTTATGCATATCAAACAGTAACAAACATTTCAACTCCTCAAATTTTGGCACATAGAATCTACACCTATACATGAGGATTTCATCCTCGTTTAGCTCATAACCTTCAAATTTTTGTTGTGACATGCCTTGATGTAAATTCTCCTTTATGTCTACATAGTGTTGATTTGATTCGACAACTTATAAAATTATGTCACACAAATCTGATTTGTACATGCTAATGGTTGTAGCATGCATTTCATGCACCCTCCTGCTGAGTGTGTCAGCCACCTTGTTTTCTTTTCCTTTGATATGCTTTATATCAAAGTCATACTTACTGAGGAATTCTAACTACCTGCTTTGTCTAGAATTTAAACTTGGTTGTCCAAACAGATACTTTAGACCAATAAGGTCTATTCTCAACTCAAATCTTTTACCCATGAGATAGTGCCTCCACATATTCAAGGAATGCACTATGGCTTCCAATTATAATTCATGAGTAGCATATATCCTTTCATTTTCTCTTAACTTTCATGATTCATATCACACTACATGCCCATTATGACTAAGGAATCCACCGAGCACTTCCTTTCATGCATTTGTGCACACAACAATGTCTTCATTTGAATCAACAATTCTCAAAATTGGTGCACTTTCATAATAAACTCTTCAAATGTTGAAAAATCCTTGCACAATCCAAAGTCCATTCAAATCGCGCACCTTTATTTTCCAAGGATGTAATTGGATGCACAATCTTTGAGAAGCCTTTTGTTGGATTACTGAGAAGGGGGGGGGGTGAATTAGTAATAGAGCAATTTAATTCTTTTTCACCATATAATGCTAGTGTTATATCAATGTAGCATTAGCTTCCAATAGTTGCAAAGTAAATAAAAAAGAACAAATGAGCAATCACACACATACACAATACGCCAGTGTTTTACGTGGAAACCCAAAGAGGGAGAAAATCACATAATGATTTTTCTTATATGTCATTAAGAATTACATTCATTGGAAGCACCAACTTCCTTTTTTTTCCAGCTGAAACCCCTTAGTTTCTCAGGCTACAACCTGAAGGAAGCTCCAACTCCTCAATTCTCTCATTACAACCAGAAGGAGGCTACAACCCCCTATGTTCTCTGGCTAAAACTGAAAGGTGGCTACAACCACCTGTCCTTGCCCCATCCAATCTCCCTGACGTAGAAGTGGAATGATGGAACCACTGTCACACTATCAGTGTGAGATATACTGTTGTAAACCTATACCAATCAATCTGCACCAATCAACCTGTACCAATAACCTAAACCATGCATCAAACTATACCTCAAATTGTAATCAACCTGTACCATAAACAAGTGCATCAACCATGCACCAACCTGTACCAAACAACATGTAGTCAACTTGTACCATAAACAAGTGCATTAACCATGCACCAACCAGTACCTCAACCTGTACCATGAACAAGTGCATCAACCATGTACCAAACCTGTACCTCAACCTGTACCATGAATAAGTTCATTAACCATGCACCAAACCTGTACAAATAACATGTCACAATAGCTTGTCCAAAAAACCTATCACAACAACCTATCTCATCAATCTTATCAACCAAATCAGATCTACTCACCAAGATCAATTACCAAGACAACTCTCAAAGATGTGCATCAACCAATCATAACACAAAATCTCATTATCATCACCAAGATCAATATATGCTTCTAACAATATACCAATACAAGTATGCTACTTCATCCATAAACCATGTGTCAACAATAATACTATCAAGTGCCTCCATGTACCAAGTATGTACCAATCATGTATCAACTACTCATCAACTATGACCCATCAAGATGTACCAACATCATCAACTATGCACCTCATGTATGTGCCAACTCATCAACTACTTGTCTCAACCATGTACCCAACATGTACCTCAACCAAACACCCTCATCAATTTCATCATCCAAATATGATTTGTAACTCTGTAATAGACTTGGTGTATATGATCACATACTTGCAAACCTTCCTTAACTTTAACAACAAGAGATTAGCATTTTCATCAAACTTTTCTTTAGTCTCACATGACTAGTTTTGGATTAGTCAACAACCCTAACTTGAAATAATCATAACTATGTACTTGTAATGAATAAAGATATGAAAATAGTACACAATTTTCTTCATTGTGTTTTATGCAATTCCTCCAGGTGTCACTGAACCTCTCAGAAAAGGAGTTATAGCAAAAATGGAATACCTTGTTGAATTATGGCTTATTCTAGAGAGAGAACTTGTAGAGCGTGCCCTGCACAGAATATTTGTTGTATGGATATGAAAATTTTCAACAGAATAATAAAGAATGTACTATAACCAACACATTTGGTCTTACTTAATTTTGATCTGTTATGAAGAAGTTATGACATTTTTACTTGAAACACCTGTTTTAGACTAGTTTCATGACTAACCACAAACCCTATTTTCCACGGAGTGTAACTCCAAAACTACAACGACCCACAAGATGAAATTTGTACCACAACTACTTGGATATGTTTTCTCACTTTCCTATCAATTTCATGGTCTGAATCATTCTAGAAAAAAAATTATTGTGAAAATGGTGAGATGACCTGTAAATAACATACCTTAGAAAGCATCATCAAATGAATTTATCCTCCCTTGAATTTTGGCCTTCTTTACTTCACCTTCTCTCTGAAATTCGACATAGATATCCTTTGGTTACCTCAGTCACCTGTAGATATTCAATATTCTCAAGTGTTATTTAAAATGAGAGAGCCTTGCCTCTTATTTATACTTTCATGTAGCTTCCTCAAGGGGTTACGCTTTAACCATCTTAACCCACTTTCCTTATTTTAGGGTTAACCAACTTTAACCACTTGTCCAATTAGTAATTTATCCATTAAATTTAGTATTTAAATAATTTATTTTGTATCCACATTGACTTATAGTACACTCATCACTTCAATTTACCTCAAGGGGTTACCTTCTAACCATCTTAAACCACTTTCCTTATTTTAGGGCTAACCCACTTCTAACCACTTGTCAACTTAGTAATTTCTCCATNTACCTTCTAACCATCTTAAACCACTTTCCTTATTTTAGGGCTAACCCACTTCTAACCACTTGTCAACTTAGTAATTTCTCCATTAATTTTATTATTTAAATAATTTCTTTTGTATTTACTTTGAATTACAGTACACTCATCAATTCACTTTATTATTTACCTTCTAAAAATCTCTTAAATCACTTTGACTACTTTGACCTTTGGGGGCTTCTAGATGACTCATGAGGGTTATCCAAATTCGTAAGGCCATAACTCTTAAATCGTGAGGAGTTATGTGACATTGCACATAACACCATAAATGGCATGACATGTATTATCCATCTAGAATAGTATTACATACAAATATATCAAAACGAATACCATTATACATCAAACAAACTTGGGTCCATTACCCAAACCTGGGTTCTCCAACTTCACACGGACATAACTCTCTAGCCGTGAGGAGTTATGTGATGTTCCACATACCAATGGAAATGGAATGACATGTAATACCCATATAGAATAGTATTACCTTCAAATATATCAAAACTCATACAATTATACATCAAACAAACTTGGGTCCATTACCCAAACCTTTGTGCTACCATAATTTTCTACCGGACTTTCTCCAAGGGTTGACATCAATCACTAAGGGTTGACATCAATCTACAATATCACTCTCCAATGGTTGACATCAATGAAAACCAACAATTGATACCAATTTTCCATCAACCTAAGTCAATTGTCCGACAATCTCCCCCTTTGGCATTGATGGCAATACTAAGTCATGATAACATTCATGCTTATACTCCTCATCAATGTTTCTATCTCCCCCCTTTTGAAATCAATGGAAAATGGTATCTCCCTTTGGGGCTGCTCCCCTAAATGAACTCTCCTTGGGCTGCTCCCCCTGTCTACATTCCTATGTGCTCTCTCTCCAAGCATTTATATCCTGCATCTGATAAATGTCTCCCCCTTTGTTATCAATGGCAAAGGTATCTTTTCGTCCGAGGTTGCTCCCCCTAATGGAACTGTCCTTGGGGATACTCCCCTTAACTAAGCTCTTCTTGAAAATGATCTCCCAACCTGAACTATCCTCTTTATGGTGCTTTCTCATGTAAATCTAAGACATATCAGTTAGGTATTCAAAAGCATTCATTTTGGAGTAGAAATTAATCTGAGTCTCTAGCGAAGATACTGAAAGGCTTCCCATGGAAGCAGTTTTGTAAAGATGTCTGCCAATCCTTCTTTTGTTCCCACATATTCAACTCTGATGTTCTTCTCTGCAACCTGTTCTCATAGAAAGTGATACTTGATTGGACTGTGCTTCATTTTGGAGTGTGTCACTGGGTTCTTTGAGATATTGATGGTGCTTGTATTATCACACTAGATTGGAATGGGCTCATCATACTTAACCTGTATATCTATCAGAGTTTGTTTCATCCATAAAACCTATGTACAACATGTTGTTGCTGCAATATACTCTTCCTTGACTGTAGATAAAGATACTGATGATTGTTTCTTTCTTAGCCATGATACTAAACACTCACCCAAGTAGAACGATGCTCCACTGGTGCTTTATTGGTCATCAATGCAACCTGCCCAATCTGCATCTATGTAGTAAATAAGTGATAGATCATTTCCTTTTGGATACCATAACACAAACTCTTATGTTCCTTTGAGATATCTAAAAGTCCTCTTCACTACTAATACATGTGATTCCTTTGGTGCTGCTTGAAATCGTGCTACCTGTCCAACTTCCTGCATTACATTTGGTCTGGATGTTGTCACATATAGTAATCTACCAATCATTGACCTGTATTTCCTCTGGTCTGTAGACTTTGAATCATCATATTTTCTCAACTTGCAACTGGTTTTCATAGGAGTGGTAACTAGTTTGCAATATTCCATTCCAAACCTCTTTATCATTTCTCTGATATACTTAGTTTGAGAAACAAAAATTCCTTGGTTCCTTTGACATATCTGAAGACCTGGAAAGAAGGATAGTTCTCCAAGTAATTACATTTCAAATTCATTCTTCATATCCTTTGCAAATTTCTGGCTTAACCTGTCATTAGTACTTCCAAAAACAATATCATCAATATAAATTTCAATTAATAAAATACTACCTTGAGTTACCTTGATGTAGAGGTCGTTTTTTGTGCTTCCTTTCCATAGTTTGTAGGGAGTTTTATCATTGTTGTTTATGAGAATTACTTTGTTTTGAATGTGAACTGTTGTATGCACTGCATGTGTCCAAAAAATATCTCTCAATTTGGAATCCATTAGCATTGTTAGAGCTATTTCCTGTGTAATTATCATCCATTCTGATAATGTTCCTTTGTCTCTAAACCACTCTCTGAACCAATCTATGAATCCATGCTCTCATCCACTTTCATGTATATTTCCAAACCTGCTAAGTATTCTTACAAATCCATCTATGTCCATACTGTCCAAGATTCTACTTGCAAAATTGTCCATAATGCTGACCCATTTATCACTATACTATCATGAAGTCTTGATTAATCTATCAATCTGTACTTCTGCTAACTGACTTCTCTGGATCTATCTTCTCAAACTCTGTAAGATGCTCGAAGGATGGTTCTTTGGTCTGTCACAGCTATCGCATAGACTCCCCCTATCTAATATTCATATTACCTTGGAGTCTCTAAGCCGGATGGCTCAAAACAATTCTTCTCTGATGTGTATTCATCGTCATCTTCATTGGTAGATTCATCATCTCTCTGAGCTCTAACTTGTTTATTTATGTCTATGGATTCATCTTTCACTACAATACCTGAAAGTACAATATATTGAACCTGTTCTTTATTTACTTGTCCTTCTTTTCTTTCATTTATTTTCCAAACCTTTCTATATCTGACATCCTTCTTTTTCTCTTTAGATTTTTCTTCATCTCGTTTTATTTCCAATCTTGCGATCTCTGGGATCGGGTCTTTGTTCACCTATTCTTCATGTTTTCTTATCCATACTTTCTTATATCTGATATCAGTGTTCTCTTTCATGGAAGTATCGATCATGATTTTAAAATCACAAGAAATGTGTCCATAGTTATAAAATTTGTAACATTCAATGTTACGGGGGGCCACACAGGCATTTCTTGCTTGAACATTTCTTTTATAATCCCCGCAATCTGCAACCTTATGTCCAAAGTTAGTACAATAAAAACAATGACCTAGAATTTGAGGTGTCTAAGACCTCTATTTCAGCTGCTACAGGAATCCCTATCACATGTGAGAAATATTTTAAAGCCATGGATTTAGATGTAGCCTATGCCAAAGATTTCCTTAAGCCTGAACATCAAGCTGATAATCTGACTAAAGGTGTGCCAAGGAATCATTTGATTGAACAGTTCGACAAGATATTGAGGATCATTCAGAGGTACTTTACATGTGAAGAGAGGTTCAATACACTATACTAGTACCATATAAGGCTTTTGATGCATTTTACTAGCAAAATTGAAATGCACATTCCCTACTATTTGCTAAGGAGCATAGGCAAGATGTCAGACAAGGTTGAATCTAAGTCTAAGGCTATGGATACTAGCATATTTCACTCTGGATTGATTAGAATGCTAGTTTCTGAAGAGTTGGGTAAGGATATCTCATGGGAACATTTTGTTATTGCTTCTCACTTTAAGTTCTATATAGCATCTACTCCTCAGTCGCAGATAGCAATCCATTTACCATCCACCAGTGCTGATAAAGAAGGTACTAGCAAGAAGAGAAAGAGCAGAGTTCCTTTTCAAGATCAAGAGGGAATCAAGGAGGTTACGGGAACTGAGGAGGAGGATTTTCATTCTCCACAGAGAGATATTTCACCCCCTCCTCCACCAGAGTTAGAAGAAGCCCCTTCTTCTACTAAAACTACAACAAAGAAAGGAAATAAACTACACTTCTCCGCATCTCCTTCAACAACTAGCATTAAGGTTAGAAATCCTTTCACAAGAGAATCATCTCCTAAAGAAGTTGTTGAAGAACAGTCCCTACCAAAAGTCTCTATCCTATAGAAGAAGAAAGATAAGGGCCAAGGCATTGGAAAGCATGTGGAGAATAAAGAAGAAATCCATGTACTGCAGAAGAAAGATAAGGGCCAAGGCATTCGAAAGCATATGGAGAAGAAAGAAGAAATCCCTGTACAGAGGAAGAAAGAAGAAATCCTTGTATAGAAGAAGAAAGATAAAGGAAAAGGCATCAAGAAGCTTGATGAGATAGACAAAGTAATCCCTATGCAACAAGAAGAGGAAACCATGAAAAAGCCTGTTGAGACTTTTCACATCACTACTCCACCTGACAGCCATACATTCAAACGACTAATCAGGAAACTCAGGGATGCTAGGAAGGAGGTGGCTCATTTAAAAGCAGATTCCATGTTTGACAGAGTTAAGATGAAAGAACTCATGGATGGATACAACCACACTCTTGACCTAGCAAGGTTTGCAGCAAGAAAGGCCCAAGCTCTCCATAGGCAGCTCAAAAACCTTTATAGGCAGAATATATACTTTCAGTCTCATAATAGAAGACTCAAAGCAGAGTTACAACATTTCCAACATGAAATGGCTCAAAGGAACTTGCAGGTATTGGTTGAAGCCGCTATTGAAAAGGAGAAACCAAAAACCAAGGAGAGCATAGCTCTAGTGAATAAGCCTTCCACCTCTAAAGGGAAGAAGCCTTTTGTGCCAAAGGGAGGTCCTCCTTCTCTAAGAAGGAGTGTCAGGTTAATGAAGTAACTGGTGAAAGGTGAGCTCCATTTTTGAAGATGGTCCCTTTTTGCAAAGATAAACAATTGATGAAACACTGCATATGCCACCTATACAGGCTTCTAGTACTTATTGTTCAGAGTTTTGGGTTTTTTGTTACTGTTCATAGTTTTGGGTTTTCACAAAAAATTAATCCCTTCAATAGTAGTAGCAGAGACATTCTGTAGCGCTATGGCGCTACAGAATAGTCTATTTTTTATGTTCCACCATTATGCTACCTACAACACTGCCAAATCACCTAAGACTAATGGCGCTGCTAATAACCAAGGTTGCTACCCATTCTATAGATGTTCAAGTGAAGGTGCTGCAAATTGTGATGGGGCTACCAAAAGTTTGATAGGATCTACAGGAGGCCACTATCCAAATTCTGGCAGAAAACGAATTCTACACAGAGACACACCAGGATGGTGCAACCAAAATTTTGGCAGACACTGAATTTTGCATAGAATAAATGAAGTCTTGGCACTACCTTTTCTACTTGCCTATTTTTGAGGTCGCACTATAAAATCATAGGAAATTTGGTGAAGGCGCTACAATGTGCGCTACCAACAGATTCCATGAATCAAGGAGAGTCGAGCTAGCGTTTTTATGAATGGCTGATGAGGTGGAATATTGGAGAGACAACAGTTGGTAGCATGATGATAACTACATGCCCCTGAAGGACACTTAGCAAGCAAGGAGCTACGCACCAAAGGGGGATCAAGTCAGTTCAAATATTGGTTGGATTAGTGACCAACATTTTCCCATTTTATAACATAAGTTGTTAGTTAAGTTGTTAGATGAAATAACTCCTTAGAGATTTTCATGGGAAGAAGGTTAGCTTGCACCTCTAGCTGTGGCCTCCTTTTTGTTATAGATAGATAGATGAAATTCTTTAGTAGGTGGGAATGGTTGAGCTAGGCTCCCTTACACTATAATATTTTGATGAAGTTATTGTGAACTAGTTATGTACTTGATTTGAGACATCTTGGTTAATAGAAATCAACTTCTTATTCCAACTTATTTGCTTCTGATGCTAAAGTGTTCATGCTTTGAATGATTCACATGAATTTTTGTGGTGATATTATGATGTATGTTTGATTATAATATTGTTATGATGTTTATTTAGTGTCCTTAAACTTTTAACTCAAGAAGATCCCATGTTAAGATTTTTTCTTCCTTAGGTTGTCTACAGACCTGATGTTTACAACAACCTCTACATTCCTCTCACTGAAGTCTTCCCTCTATTGACATTTACTCTCACTTACTGATTGAATTTATCCAAGAACTTGATTCCTCGTGCATGCTAGCCCTGATTTATGAGTTGGAAAATTATCATCTTGAGTCTTATCCATTTGACCCCTTGAAAACTCTTTTACATTTACATATAACCTGATGGGTACTAGGCTTGCCTTCCATGAAATATGAAGGTGATTCCTAGTGCTAACACAATGGACTACTTATATGAGTAATTATATGAACATTACCATGACCTAGATCATAACCTAGACCTAGACCATAACCTAGACCCCCCTAGCTCCATCTAAGACTTGGCATAACCTACACTCTACACTTGAACCCCTCCACACCCAAGCCCTAAGTGTAGTATTCCTATACAACTTCTTTAATATTGATATTTTATGGATATGACCATTCACCTATTGTTTAATAATGATTTCAGATGGTTTAATGATGATTATGGTATGCTAATTCTGCTTTTTTATTTTAATATAAGCATAATATTTTTGTAGGTTCGATATTATTTATATGGAATATTTATCCTTCTTTGAATGTTTTTCTTAATTCATTTTTAAATAATTTTATCATTCACATTTCTTACCTTTTTGGTGATTTGATTTGATTTCATTGTCATGTTTTCTCATGTCTCTCTCGGATTTCCCATTGTTTGATTTTGCATTATAGAAATCCATGATTGAAATTTTTTCTTATGAGATTGGGATAGATTATATATTATTGAAACACTTATCTATTTGTACGTTCTTCAATATTATATTGTTGTTGTTAACCATTTACATCTTGGTAACAAGCGTAAAAGGTTAAATTTCCTTGATTTTGTATTGTCTGCAATCAGTGTTCGACATGCCCTAGATTATGTATGACAGAAAAATTATCTATATTTAATGTTACACACTCTCTTCTACCCCCCTCCCCCTTTGATCCAGAATTGGATCTAGGGACCAAAATGGGTCCAGGAAGGCCTAAAAATCAAAGTGCTCAGAGTGGCTTCAAAACACACATGTGCATAGGCATCAATGATACGAACCCAATGCAACTTGAACAGGATCAAACATATGTTGTATGCTCCATATATCACGATTTGTTCATTTTTCCAAATAGGAAAAAAGTCAACATTCAACAAGAAAAAAGTCAATGATGACATCATCATGATGTCATGATGACATCGTCATGCTGACGTGGAAACGCCTGGAGGTGACACATGGTAGCTGACCATACATTGATGTGACCCAAACATGGGCTACCATGCGGCACCCATTCATTAGTTAAATGTTTTATTGCAAAAGTTGGACTCTACGAGGTTTGAACCTACAACCTCCGGGTAGGGGGCAAGAGATTTGGTCGGGCCAAGCTAGCTAGCTCGCTCGCACATGTTCCTTGTTAACCATAGCATTAAATTTATATTTAAGTTTGCGTGGAGCACTATTCGGCATAGGTTAGGGTCGGGGCTAGGCCCTAGCCCCCGGTCACAACACTTACACATGACCTTGTTCCGTAACCACTGGCATGAAAGTTGGATATGGATGAGCCCCAAATCTCGGTCCAATGTAACTTCATATGCACATTGTGGTAACTGTTAGTGAGGGAGATAAGGGTTAGCCCTAGTTGGTCAGGCTAGCCCGCCTACCAAGGGTGTAACCAAGGGATAGACATCAGGGGCTACACCAGATTAGAATGTGTGGAGACTACCTTGAGGCCACGTGGGCCACTGCATATAACCAGGAGTCAGGAGATCCAGGGGGGGCACTGCATAGATGCTAACACCTGGCCACATGGAGCATGTCAATATTACCAAGATCCAACAAATAGGGGGTTTCACCCTATTTAATTAAATAAAATGGTTTTTAATACTTTATTATATGATTTTATTGGTATTATTCAACAGTTTTGGAGATTTTGGTCATTTTGGGGGGATGTTGGGCCCTTTTTGAGGCTAGATATTGGGGATAAGTTGGGAGATGGTTACCAACTTCAGGCCTATTAAAACTAGAGGTTCTTGGAGCCATGGGAGAGGTTCAAGCCAAAGACATTTTTATGCAAGGAAGCCATTGAGGAGAGCACCTTTGCGGGCCATTTCTGGGAGCTCAGTTCGTTCAATTTCAGTGCCGTTAGTTTTGTTGGGTTCTATATATATAGTAGAAAAAGACTAGGTCAATTTATAATCCTTTTGGTACTATTGTGATGTACTTTTAAATATTTAAACAGAAATAAGAAAGCCTCACCCACTGAGACAAAGGCCCGGAGACGTAGGCGAGATTGTTGAACTCCTTTATCAACTTCTCTTGATATGGTTTGTTGTTCTTAATTCTTATGTTCAGATATGTATATTTCTTAATGGATAATATGTTTCTTATTTAATTCTTCCACATTCATCAGTTTTCTTAAATGGTTTAATAACTCATGCTCAATAACTCAACCATTGTCATTTAAAAGATCTTTTCAGATCAAGTGGTATCAAAGCTAGTTGAAATTTGGATTTGAGTTTGCATGTTAAATAGGGAAAAGCTAAATCATGGTCAAGGAGATATTGTTGAATATAATCCATTTATTGGATTTAGAAAGAGAACTTCTCAAAGCGAGAAGATGGCATCGGAAGAGGCACTTTCTCAGGATGAGAAAGATTTTTGAAAAAAATTCTTGCCATGTCGAAGATGATGAAGGTTTTGTATAAGGATTACTTGGAATGGAAGAGACCGAATCTGGGTGAATCTTCAAAGGGAAAAAAATGAATAAGGAGAGGATCCTCCTCAAATTCCTCTTTCTTCTCCTTCTTCTTCAAATTCAAGTTATAAAAGCACCGCAAGAAAACATGTCCATAAACATAAGAATGAAATGTCTTTACTAAAACTTGATGTTAAATTCTAATTACCCATGTATGATGGTGAAGTTAATGAAGAGATACTTGACAATTGGTTTAGACAGATGGAGGTTTATTGCAGTGTGCAACAAATCAAGGATGAGGCAACTCAGATCAAGTTGGCATTGCTTAGACTTGCAGGCACAACACTCATCTAGTGGCAAAGCAAGTTGTAAAATGGCACACAACAAGTGGGTAATGTATTTACATCATGGAAAAGTTTTATTTCTGCACTTAGAAAACAATTTTATCCTTTGGGTTATAAAGAGAAAGATTTAATTGAATGGAAAGATATTAAACTAAGAAAAGGACAAACAATGCAAGAATATACAAATGGTTTTCGTAAAATGGCATTGATGTTAGATATTCCTTTACATACCCAAGAAATTCTTATGAAGTACATAGGAGGTTTACCTGCACATATTCGAAACAATGTATTCATTTTTGGACCTACTAATCTTGATGAGGTTTTTGTTCAAGCAACATACATTGAAGTAGGGAAAATAGGGGTTGGTGTATCAGGGAATTGTCTTCAAGGAAAGAGGACAAAAGGAAGTGGAATGGCAAGAAGGAAAATTCAGTGGCAAGAAAGGAAAATAATCTCTCTTGCAAGCATTGCAAGAAAGAATGGAATGATGAGGACCGTTGTTCGCAATTGCAACCTGATAAGAGAATGTGGTTCAAGGAAAGGAAAGGGAGGAAAATACTTGCAACAACAACACGAACAACAGGCTTGGGTTTGGATTCAGGTGATGAATCTAAAGTCTCATTGGCTAGTTTGACAGGTAAACTTAGTGATGGATATGATTCTAGAAGTAAATTGTTTCACTTAAGGGTCATCATGAGTCACACTAAGGTCGACACATTGATAGATAGTGGATCTCAATCTAATTTGATTTCATAGGAATTGGTTAAACAATTGGGATTAAAAACTCAGATGCATCATAAGCCTTACACACTTAAATGGATAAGCAACAATCATCAATTTCACATAACAAAGTAATGCACATTAAAATTTTGAATTTCATCTAAGTTTGTGGACGAGGTAACATGTGATGTGGTGCCACTAAGTGAATGTGGAATGGTCTTAGGCATTCCTTACTTGTATGATCACAAAACAATCTTCTATAGGGAAAATAATTAATATCACTTAATCAAAGAAGGTCAAGAATATGTTGTACATGCTCATCATTTTAAGGCAAATAACTCTCTTCAAACAATGGAAGAATTAAGAAAGGAATCTCAAGCAAGCAAAACACCTACAATTATTTCAAATCAAGTAATCGATCTTAAGCAAGAACCTGAGATGATTGTAGAACGGAAAATCAATCACACTTTGCTTCAAGATAAGCTAATATCGTGCAAGTATTACAAACATATTAGCTCATTTGCAGTCATATTTCTGATTTTATCATTAGTAATGTTGTTAACATGGATGATAGTGGCTTCAGTGAGATGTGACAGGGTGCAAATGGCTAACAATATGATGTTAGTTATCATGATTGTTTTACAGTTGATCTTGATGAGACAAGTGCACATGATAAAGCTTAAAGATAGAAGACAATTCGAGTGGCCTATCCCACACTTGATGACTAGTCACTAACCTTTTGGGGACCAAAAGCTCTTTAGTGGGGAGGTGTGATCCATAATTGGATCTAGGGATCAAAATGGGTCCAGTAAGGCCTAAAAATCAAAGTTTTCAGAATGGATTCAAAACAGACATGTGCATATTCCTCGTCGATACGAACCCAACGAAACTTGAATGGGCTCAAATGGATGTTGTATGCTCCATATATCATGATCTGTTTGTTTTTCCAAATAGGAAAAAAGTCAACGGGAAAAAAGTCAATGTTGACGTCATCATGATGACATGGCAGCGTATGGAGGTGACATGTGGCAGCTGACCATACTGTGACGTGGCCCACACATGGGTTTCCACATGGCACCCATTCATTGGTTAAATGTTTTATTGCAAAAGTTGGACTCTACGAGGTTTGAACCCACAACCTCAGGGCACAGGGAAAGAGCTTTGGTCGGGTCAAGCTAGACATCCCACCGACACATGTTCCTTGTTAACCATAGCATTAAAATTATATTTAATTTTCGTGGAGCGCTATTCGACGAAGGTTATGGTTGGGGCTAGGCCCCAGCCCCTCGTCGCAACACTTACACATGACCCTGTTCCGTAACCATTGGCACGGAAGTTGGATATGGATGAGCCCCGGATCTCGGTCCAATGTAACGGCATACACCTGTTGTGGTAACTGTTAGTGTGGGAGATAAGGTTTATCCCCGGTCAGTCGGGCTAGCCCGCTGACCATGGGCATAATCAAGGGATAGACATCGGGGGATACATCGGATTAGAACGCGTGGAGACTAGCCCAAGGCCACGTGGGCCACTGCATATAACCAGGAGCCAGGAGATCCAGGGGGCCAATGCATAGATGTTAGCACCTAGCCACATGGAGTGCGCCAATATGACCAGGAGCCAACGAATAAGGGGATGCACCCTATTTTATTGCAGAAAGTGGGTTTTAATACTTTATTATATGATTTTATTGGTATTATCCAACAGTTTTTGGAGATTTTGGTCATTTTTGGGGGATATTGGGCCCTTTTTTAGGCCAGATCTTGGGGAGATGTTGGGAGATGGTTACCAACTTCAGGCCTATAAAAACTAGATGTTCTTGGAGCCATGGAAGAGGTTCAAAATAGGTTTATGCTGAAGATTTTCTAAGCCAAAGCCATTTTTATGCAGGGAAGAGATTGAGGAGAGAACCTTTGCCGGACATTTCTGGGAGCTCCATTCATCCGATTTTAGTGCCATTAGTTTTGTTGGGTTCTAGAGATCTGGTAGAATAAGAACAGATCAGTTTTTAATCCTTTTAGTACCGATGTGATGTACTTTTAAAGCTTTGAACAAAAATAATAAAGCTTCACCCACTGAGACAAAGGCCTGGAGACGTAGGCAAGATTGTTGAACTTCGTTATCAACTTATCTTGTTATGGTTTGTGGTTTTTCATGCTTATGTTCATATTTGTATATTTTTTAATGGATACTATGTTTCTTCTTTAATTATTCCTCATTCATCGGTTTTCCTAAATGGTTTAATAACTCATGCTTAATAACTCAACCATTTTCGTTTAAAAAATCTTTTTGCATCACCCTCCCTCCCACTATATATTATCTCTCTCTCCTACATATACCATCTCTCTCCCAACTCTCTCTCTCTCACTACACCCCTCACCCCTCCCTCCCACTCTATCTCATCTCTCTCTCCTACATCTACCATCTCTCTCCCACCTCTCTCTCTCTCTCTACCCCCCTCTTGGTATTCCTCTGACACCCTCTCACACTCTCAAACAATCCATACCCACCCCCTTCTCTCTTTACCTATTGCATATAACCATCACTCTCTCACTCCTTGTATCCCCCTCCCTCTCTCTCCCATAGTCTCCCTCCATTTCTCTCTTTTCTTCTATCTAACTCCCCTTCCATATCCCCCCCCTTCCTCTCTTCCTCTCTCTCTACACCCCCTCTCTTTCTCCCTCTCTCTCACTCTTACACACTCTCTTTTTCTTCCCTCTCCCTCTCTCACACTCTCTTTCTTCCTCTCTCTCCACTCCCCCTCTGTACATCACAAGGAAATAAATGGCATTGAACTAGACATGTCAAGACCTAGACCTAGACATATACATAACAAGACTTATACATGGAAAGACCTAGACCATGACATAGACCATGACCTAGACCATGAAATTGATTTATAGCTAGACTTAGACCATGTCCTAGACCTATACCTATACCATGACCTATAGCTTAACCTAGACCATGACCTAGACCCCCCTAGCTCCATATAAGCCTAGGCATAACCTATACTCGACCCTTAACCCCCTCCATACTTGAGTGTTAAGTGCACTATGCATATACCTCTTGTTAAAGGCCCCAAAACCCTTGGATTGACATCTTTTCACTCTTACCATTTCTTTATTCTTCAAAACACTTTCAATCCTAATCCCTTAGGTCCTAATTGTCCCCAAAACACTATACATATTTATTCATAAATATGTTTGGTATATAATAAATGTTATATCTATTGCATTAAGAGTGCATGTTCTCTTGTGACCTGAAATCCTTGAGGTTGTGTGCTCATCCATGCCCAGTAGGAACACATGCGCATTCCTAGAATGCACATGCACTTTAGTGCACATGTGTTATAGGAACGTGCATGTGTTATTGATGGGAATTTTTATGTTCCAAGAACACTCCTCTATTTATCTCAAAAGTTGAACAAGACCGACATCTACACACAAAAATAACAGCAACACACTGTTGGAGTTACTTCACACACACCTAAGATTTTTGTTTCCTAAGGTTTTTCCTTGTTTATTAGTCATAATTAGTCATTATCCAGTCTCCTATATTTAGGGAAGAATATTCCACTTGGAGAATATTCTCTTTTAGTTGACACTTCAGTTTGACTAGTTGAGTTGAGTTTAGATGTTGCATTGGTTTTGTCACCATGCAAAATTGGGATCACCACCAACTAATGCACACTTGCCTTGGGATCATCGCTAGACTGACACATTACCATTGATTTCCTGAGTTAACTCCTCACTACTCTCTGTTCAGTTAGTTAACTGAAGACTAGTTGACTAGTTAACTCAGCTAGGTGGTAGTTCACTCCCGTAACTACCTGAGAGCCTAGACTAGGTGGAATTTTACTCCCGTAACTTTTGGTGTGTGTCAAAATCACTCTATACCACCACTATGGCTCATTAGTTACTCATGTATCCTATATCTATTGTAAATTATTCACTCTTTGGGTGTGGAATACAGTTAATGAGAATTCTTCCATTATTTCTCTCTTGCTTCTTCTTTATCAATTTCTCTTTGCAAATGTGTGTATTATTGTTTAGCTAGATCTATTCTGTGTATGTTCAACACATTTACATGGTATCAGAGCTGACAAACTGCTAAGAAAAATCTACACCAAATTATTTTTGCAGGTACTGGAGATTGAAGAACACAGAAAAGATGGAATTTATGTTTTACTCGCTGACAATACTTCTCACGCCTCACAACTATTTGGAGTGGAAGCCAAAGATTCTAATTCTTCTCAGAAGTAGAGGCTTATACCAAATAAACATGGCAATGGAAGTAGAGCCTGATTCCGCTGATGAGAAAAATGACTTTCTCAATAGACAAGATATGGCCATATGATTTATCTGCTTATGTATTTCTCCAGAAATTCTCCACCAAGTATGTGATGTCACACAAGAATTCACTCCAAATGAATTATGGAGAATATTGGAGGTTTTATTTGGGAATAAGGAAGAATGCATGCAATATGTTGACAAGGTAGAGAATGTAGAAAAGCCACTGGAAGATAAATCATCTTAGTTTAAAGAGCCTTCTACACAAGTATCTACAAACATTTGTATTCCATTAATTGAAGATGATGTCTACTCCATTTCAGATTTGTTTTCTGAAATTCATGTCGAAGATATATGGCATGCATCTCAGGAGTCACATGCAGATATTTTTCCATGCACAATGCATGCATCTCAAGAGACAAAAAGGGAGCTGCGCACATTAGACTCAATTCTGATATTTTTTGAGCAAAATTTGCAGAGACAAATTAGATATTTTAATTCCTCTCAGGAAAACATCCAATTTCAAAAAACAAATCATCTAAAACAGAGTCCGGGAAGTGAAGTTATGATCGTTTTAAAATCAACAAAATTTTAGTATTTTTCCGGAATGGCCGCATGGTTTTCAAAGTTTCATCCAAAATTTATTTGGATTTTCTTCATTACAAGAAGAGAAGTGGATATGTGTGGACATATCAATTGTGCATATACTTCATCATATCCGTGCAGACATCTACATCTTCAACAAAATCTTCAACAAGTAGAAACTTGCACAATTGCGATGTCTTCTTGGATTGAAGGACACGGTTTCTTAGCAACTGTTTTTTGTTCATTCTCATTTTTATTTTATTTTTACTTACATTATACCTTTAGGGGGGGATTTTCCCTCTTTCGTCACTTTATTTTCAATGTATCTTTTGTACTTGGGTACCTAACATGGCCTTGTTGCCGGGACCCAATCTTTATTTTCACCATATTGATGTTCAGGGGGGGTGTTGGAGTTACTTCACACACACCTAGGATTTATTTTTCCTAAGTTTTTTCCTTGTTTATTAGTCATAATTATTCATTATCCAGTCTCCTATATTTAGGGGAAAATATTCCATTTGGAGAATATTCTCTTTCAGTTGACACTTCAATTTGACAAGTTGAGTTGAGTTTAGATGTTGCATTGGTTTTGTTACCATGAAACATTGAGATCATCACTAGCTAATGCGCACTTGCCTTGGGATCATCACCAGACTGATGCATTACCCTTGATTTCTTGAGTTAACTCCTCACTACTCTATGTTCACTCAGTTAACTGAAGACTAGTTGACTAGTTAACTCAACTAGGTGGCAGTTCACTCCCGTAACTTCCTGAGAGACTAGACTAGGTGGAAGTTTACTCCTGTAACTGTTGGTGTGTGTCTAGATCACTCTATACCACCACTATGGCTCATTAGTTACTCATGTATCCTATATCTATTGTAAATTATTCACTCTTTGAGTGTGGAATACAGTTACTGAGAATTCTTCCATTCTTTCTCTCTTGCTTCTTCTTTCTCAATTTCTATTTGCAAATGTGTGTATTATTGTTTAGCTAGATATATTTTGTGCAGGTTCAACACATTTACACAGACAGGTTTTTGTTCTTTTTCTCTGGTTTCTTAATTCATAGACATTTTTGTGCCATTGCAAGACAATTGTGCGAAGAATTGGAAGACAAATTTCTTCATGTGGAATCTCAATTGTTAGTTGTATCTTCTTGTGTAATACCAAGACAAATTTTTTCAATTGGAATTGTTAGTTGTGTCTTCTTGTGTAATACCAAGTAAATATTTTCCAATTGGAATTAGAATTGTTAGTTGTGTTTTCTTGTGTAATACCAAGGAAAATTTGTCAAATTGGAATTGGAGTTGTTAGTTGTGTCTTATTTTGTAATACAAAGACAAATTTGTCCACTTGGAATTGAAATTGTTAGTTGTGCCTTCTTATGTAATACCAAGATATTATTTTTATGTGTTGCGACATATTATTTTTATTTTTATATGTTTATGATGATGACGGTTTTTTTGTTTGTTTAAACGTGAAAATTGAAATGTAGAACTTTGGTATGTGGATACTAGTTCATAATTATGTATAATAGATGCCAGACATCGTGTAAATAAACACACATTTCTTAATTGAACATTAATATAGAGAGGGATTCTCATATGAAATTTGTAATGTATATGGATGGATATGAGCTATGCGATATCCAAATGACTATATTATTGAGGTGACCAAGGCATGGCATGACATGGAAAGACAAGGAATCCCATGGAAATTCAAGGCAAGGCAAGGGATGGCATGGAATGACAAGGCATGGAATGCAAGGAAAGGCCTGGAATGACATGGCATGGCATGGAAAGGCTATTCATTGATCACATACTTTTTTTTGGACGCCCCATCCACTTGGCATCTTGCACATTCATCTATGGTGTTGGATACCTTGGAATTCACAAATGTGAAGTGGTTGCATGCATGCATATTCTTGGAGGGAATATTCCATGTGGACACTTCACATTTGAATTGTCTTGATGCCTATTTTTGGTGGTGTGTCTCCTTCACGAGCATTATTTGGTACATACTACTACTATTTTTGGATGAGGGGGAATTTCTTTGGAGAGACTAATAATTTCCACATGTTGTAACATGGTCAACCATGGATTGAGGAGAGATCTACCTAATTAATTATTATAATATTTATTTGATTTGTCATGGAGTTATTTAGCAAATAATAATATTTTATTGTATAAGAGAAGAGGCTCAGTATAGAATAAGAGTTCTCTCTCTCCATTGTAAAGGGTTGATAATTTGGGTATTTAGGAGCTCTCCTCTTGGGTTACATTGTAGAACATTTTGGAAAGCTTAATGGATAACTTAAGGTATATTTGCATCTGATGTGAGGATTTATTGTCCACTCATATTTATGTGTTTATTTTTCATTAAGAATACCTTGTAACATGTTGTGGTTTCCACTATAATGAACAGTGCTTCATTTTGGATAGAGTAATGTGATGTTTCAACTCTCTTATTTAAATTGTGATTATTTTAGCCTACATGATTGTTATTATTGGTCCTTGGAGTCTTGATTAGGATGGGTCTTCATTGTTTTGTCAAATTTAGTTAATGAGAACCATTAATTGTGCATGGATTTATCACTTAGCAATCTTTTACACCATAAGAGATTCGTTAATGCATAACACAAGTATTTATAATAACTTTATAGAAAGTGGACTATTCTTACTTACGTAGAATTCATTAACACTTTAAAAAGTAATTAATCAAATTAAATAAATTCATGCATTCATACACATAAAATTCATACACTTTGAAATTAATACATTCATCAACACAAAATGCAACAACATTGAGTTTCATAAAAAAAAATCCATGAAATGTGTGTGTCTGTGTGTGTGTGTGTGTGTGTATCCAACATCATCAAAATTGTACATTTTTTACAAAGTGGCACCTCATGCTCAATATGCCAAATGACAGCAAGTGCCCTAACATAAAAAAAAAACAAAAAAACATTTGGTGGCCTAGATACAAAATGTTAGTAATTGGTCACTCATTGACCACTTCCACCCTCGCCACCCTTAGGAGCATCTTGGAAATCGATATCTCTTCTCTTCCTCAAAGAATCACCTTGAGTGGTTTTGGGCCTAGGTGTGGTTCATCGATTAGGAGATTGCATAAAGAAAACACATTTTTATAAAAAAAAATCCACAATGAATTAAAAAACTTAAAAATGATACTTTGTAATTCAACATATGAAAAATCACCGCATATGGTACTAACAATCATGAGGGTGTTACCCTCTTTCGCGACCCTAATCTCTTAGTGATGAAATTTAAACAAGTATGCATAAAATCAATTCCATTCATGATACATAAAAATTTATCATCAACACATTATCTCATCGTGGAGATATTGGGCCTCAATTGAGAGTTACTGATAGGTGGAGCACTCGACTATATGTTGGATAGACAGTTCGAGTAATGAAGAATGAGGGCACATGAAAAAGTAGTTAGGAATGCAAAATTAGATAGATGCGCAAAAGAAGGAAGGAAAACAGTCGGGAATGTAAAGGTAACATGCAAGCGCAAAGATAGGAAAAGCATGCCCGAACAATGAGTTGTCATGATTTGTAGTCATGAGTTGTCATATGTTTTTGGGATAAGTGAGTAGGGTTTTGAGCCCTAAATTATATGTATAAATATTTAGTGGTTTAGGAATAATGGGGTTTGCTAAGAGAGTGAGAGAATAGGTTGAAGTTAGGTTGAAGTCTGAAAGTTGTTTCTATTAAGAGAATAGACCAAGGATGAGATAGAGTCTATGTCTGAAGGTTTAGGGAGAGTTTTGCATAGAGATGCTTGCACTATAGAGAAACTAGGAAATATGGAGAAATTCATCATGAAGTATCTATTGTAAGAGAAGTGTGCAAGCCTGATATGATTTCAAAAAGAATAATAAATAATCTGGTTGTTGTGGACTTAGCCCAATGTTTTGGTGAACCACATTAAATTATGTGTTTGAATGTCTTTTTATGTGATTGTTCATGAATTTTCTATTTATGCATAACTAGATGTAGATCTGTGTAGTAGATGATTGATGCGTAGTAAAGATGAATGTTATAGTGAATAATTTATGTTGCAATATGTGTCACAATTATGCTGCATAATTGAGTTTTACTAATTAATCAAGGGAAAGAGATACACAATACTGCACACAGGGTAAATAAGTAAGAATGAACATGATGATAGCCTCCCATCCCATCATCCATGCATAAACTTGGTTCATGAATCCCTAATAGATGCCTTGGGTGATACTTCAATTGCATGTAGGTGATGTCGAAAGGGCCAGTGTCTACAAGGTTTGTTGGTAAAATAAAATGAACTTAAGGTCTTACAATCACACACCAATTGTTGGACAACTAAGAGGGGAGGGGGGTGAATCAGTTGTTACTATGCTTAAACAATATGCCCATTTTAAACTCTTTACAAAACACTTAATGACGATCACAATGATGCAAGGAAGTAAGAAATAGAATATTAAACATCAATCACACTCAAGAAATATTTGTCTCTGTGTATTTCATGTGTGTGATTGATGTTTAATNTAAGGTCTTACAATCACACACCAATTGTTGGACAACTAAGAGGGGAGGGGGGTGAATCAGTTGTTACTATGCTTAAACAATATGCCCATTTTAAACTCTTTACAAAACACTTAATGACGATCACAATGATGCAAGGAAGTAAGCAATAGAATATTAAACATCAATCACACACATGAAATACACAGAGACAAATATTTCTTGAGGAAACCCATAAAGGGAAAAAAATCTTCTTCTTGATATGATAAGTAATATTTATTTTCTTTACATTATCATTCTTATGAGCTCCAACTCCTCTTGAGGCTACAACCACTTTTTTACAAGAAGCAACTTGCTGAGAGCACCAACTCTCTGGTTTCTCTATCACCCACTAGAAGGAAGAACCAACTCCCTGAGTGTTCCAACACCAACTAGATGGAAGCACCAACTTCTAGTCACACAGGCACCAACCTATATAACAGAGAGCAATAGTTTTCCCTTGCACCACCCTGCCGCCATGGTTTTTCTGGCTGCAACTAGATGGAAGCTACAACTCCCCGTGTTCAAGCACCCACTTGAAAATCTGAGGACACCAGTCCTCCCTAGCACCTCCCTACCTCCCTGAGATATAAATATTTTCTTTTTATAACTTTATCACATGGATACAATGTTTATCTATGGCTTACCAGTCTCATCATTGTTCTGCTACACTACTTTGCTCTCTTGCATCCATGTCTCTCTACTCGCATGAATCACTCTCAACAACAACACCCATCTCTTCTTTGTTCTGCATTTTTATATTCTCTATTCACCTTATGCATCCTTCATGTGCAATACCTTTGCATGCTCTTCACAGTGTCACTGTTCTTCCCTCCAGGTTGTTCACTACATCTCTTCCTCGCTCCTCCATAGATCCAACAAAAAATTCCTTTCACTTATCTATTCTACATGCATTTCTCACGTCAAGTCATCTCCTGATCATCATGGAAATTCTTCATCTTCTCTGGCATTTCTGTGTATGTGAGTTCATCATCAGTGGTCGTTATGCTGAGATTACTTAGCTTCTCTGGAAGTCGAGACTCTTCTTATTCTCTATCAGTTACAACCGGTCAATTATGGCTTATTTGGATTCTATCCCCTTCCATCGCGTGACCACTAGCGGTGACCAAGCACTTATTCAAAAGGCTCTTCTCAATTTTTGTCTAGTGAGCGTTGGCTGCATTTCATGATATGACCTTAGGCTGTGAGATTCATGTGACCAAGATATTGTGGGCGCATCCAAAGTTGGTTTAGACCAAACTTATTTTCACCCCGCAAATCACCATGAGCCTCCACGTGTCCTTTCTCCAAAACCATGGTCTTGATTGCAGCCCGCTTACGAAAAATTAAGGCCCGAGCATGTTCTGGCCTAGCAATGGAGCACGACCATTGATATCATGACATTGACGGTGCTCTTGAACGGATGGTTCAGATATGTCCTCTTTATTCCACAGACCAGATCTCTCCTTCCTCCATCAACGACTGAGGTTTCCTTCATGATCCGGGCTCCGGGAGATTCAACTCTCAAACCCTGTTACTGTTGACTGGATATCTTCTAGAATGGAATATCTTTTAACATCTATCCTCGTCAATCGACAGGTCTGCCTTATTTTCTTTTTCCATGCACAATCCTTGGTCTCAACGATCAGATGACACTTGTCCCTCCAAACCAATGGATGGGATCGATTTCGTGATTCGGGCTCCGGGAGTTTCAATTATCAAGTTCTTGTTTGCTCCTAGAGCATTTCACCCGGAGTCCAAGATCCAACGACGCATGTCCCTCTCGGATCAATGGTCCTCATTCACTTTGGGACTTCGACACTTCAGCAATATCAAACCTTTCTCCTTCGCGTTTTCCTGGAGATGACAATCTACTGATGCATGTCCTATTTAATCCAACGACTATCCTCCTCTCCGGGACTTTGTCCTTCGGCCTTCAACAATCTCAAATCTTTCTCCTTCTCATTTTCCCAGAGATGACAATCTACTAAAACGTGTCCTCTTTAATCCAACAACTATCCTCCACTTCAGGACTTCAACCTTCGAAAATCTCAAACCTTTCTCCTTCGTGTTTTCCCAGAGAAGTTTTTCCTAGAGTTCACAATCCGTTGACACGTATCCTGCTACATGATCAACGATTGAGAATACACCCGAAGTGATCTTCATATCGGATGACTCGTATCCACTTTGGGTCTTCGGCTTTTGAGACTTTGGGTCTTTGGTCGAGTACTGGTGGTAAAACCCTCAAAGAAAAACTCCCGTAGTGATGTAGCTCTTGCGTCACTCGATGACGTGTCATAAGCCCAGCAACCGCCATTTGTCACTCATATTTTTTATTTCCACGTACCTTAAATTCCGAATCAACTTGACACTTGTCATTTTTGGATTGTGCCACGTGTCCTTGTTGACATGGTTTGTTGACGTGGTCTACCACATGTCCTTGAGGTTGATATTTGCTGACATAATCTATTGACATATATCTCCCTGCTCTAATGGTCATTGTCTGATATCCAGATCCGACGGCTGACGAAACTTCGCATTTCAGGGATTTCAAATCGCAAACATTTAGGAGCGTAACCTTCTCACATTTCTATATCTGAAGTGAATGTTGTTCATTCAATCAGGATCTTGGATTGACGAGTCGATCTGTTTGTGATGTAACTTTGATAGCTTATCCTATCCTTCCACTCAAAATTGATACGATGGCTAATGAAACTTTGCATTCTGGAGATTTCAAATCTCAAAATTTCTTGAGTGTAAAATCGTCACATCTTTAGACCCGAACTAATCATTGTTCATCGATCATGTTCTCAGATCGACGACTCAATATTTATGCACACTCCTCCTATCTGGACACTGATTTGATGACCATTGTCGCTCCTCATCATGATCTTACGATTCCTCCCGACTTGGAAGAATTTCTATGTGTCAAAGGCCTCAACCTTTGATCCTTCTACGAGTCCTAATGACTTGGACATCGTCTGCGTTTTTGGAAATTTCTATCTCTCCTGAGCTTTGATCTCTGCATACTATTTGCTTCTTCACCTGAGCTTACGCTGCTCTTGTTTCACCATCGATGCACACTCTAATATTGCCATCAATGACAAGCACACTCTGCCTGTAAACATGCCAACAATATCCCCCTTTGGCATCGATGGCAACCCTGAAAGGCTGCGCTATTATCCAACTATAGCATCTGGACCACACCTTTTCTCCCCCTTTGACATCAATGTTAAATAAAACATGCCCCCCCTGAGCTGTTGCAGTCCTTGTTGAAGGTATTAGATATTCAACCAATACATACTCCCCCGGATAGGATGGACCCTCTTAGGTTGATAATGGGATCACTCTCAACTTCTGGTGTAGATACTCAAACTGAGGTTTTGTAAGTGGTTTAGTGAAGATATCAACAATCTGATCTTTGGATGGAATATAACGCAAAGAAACAACAGTGTTGGTCACCTATTCCCTCAAGAAGTGATACTTGATGGGTATATGCTTGGTCTTGGAGTGAAATACAGGGTTCTTTGACAGACTCATTGCACTAGTATTATGACAATGAATTGGGATCGGTGCAGTATATTTTACCTCCAAGTCTGCAAATGTCTGAATTATCCACAATACTTGGGTATAGCATGTGGCAGCTGCAATGTATTCAAATTTTATAGTTGATAAGGAAATGGAACCATGCTTCTTTCTCAACCATGATACGAGGGAATCTCCTAAGAATAATGCACCTCCACTCGTGCTTTTCCTTTCATCCACGCAGTTATCCCAATTAAGATCTGAATAGACTGATAGTTGAAAATTCTAATTTCTAGGATACCATAGGCCATAATCCATTGTTCCTTTTAGGCATCTGAATATTCTTTTGACAACTAACAAATGACTCCGTTTAGGTGCATCTTGATACCTTCCTACCATGCCAACAACATGCATTATGTCTAGATGGGATGCTGTGATGTACAATAGGTTGCCTATCATAGACCTATATGAACTCTGATCAACATTAGGTGAATCATCATTCTTTCTTAACTTACGTCCAGTGACCATAGGTGTTCTCATAGGTTTAGACTCTTCCATTTGAAACCTTTTCAACATTTCTCTTAGATAATTTTCTTGAGAAAGAAATATTCCTTCATACCTTTGAGTAATTTGTAGGCCAAGGAAAAATGACAGTTCCCCTATCATAGACATTTCAAATTCAGAATGAATGGCAGAAGCAAACCATTTTACCAATGAAGCATTATTACTACCAAAGACGATGTCATCTACATAGACCAACACAATGAGTAGATCATTATCCTCTCTTTTGATATATAGGTTTTTGTCAATTGTTCCTCTCTTGAACCCTATGTCTTGTAGATATGTATCCAGTCTGTGATACCAGGCACAAGGAGCTTGTTTCAACCCATATAAGGATTTCTTCGTCTTGCAGACAAAGTCAAGGTTATCTGACAGTTGGAAACCCTTTGGTTGTTCCATATAGACTTCTTCTTTTAGATCTCCATTTAGAAAAGCTGACTTGACATCCATTTGGTAGACTTTAAATTGTTTATGACAAGCATAGGCAAGAAACATTCTATAGCTTCTAATCTTGCTACAGGCGCAAATGTTTCATCAAAGTCCAGTCCTTCTATTTGAGGATATCCTTTGCATACCAATCTAGCCTTATTTGTTACAATATATCCTTTCTCATTCATCTTATTTTTGTAGACCCATTTGGATCCTATTACATTTTTATTTGTTGGCCTAGGAACGAGTTCCCAAGTGTCATTCTTTTCAATCTGGTCTAGTTCCTCATTCATTGATTTT
>SNQJ01S0007941.1:55066-65867 GCA_010110895.2 Picea sitchensis | reverse complement strand
GATTAAGTGGTCAAAGTTTAGATGTCCAAGTCTCCTATGCCATAACCAACTTTCATCATGTTTTCTTAGATGACACTCTTCTTTATCTTCTTTTAGCACATATACATTATTTTATGTCCTTATGCCTTTAGCCACCACTTGTCCTGAGTTAACAGACTTTATCTTACAATCCTTGGAAGTGAACACCACTTCACATCCTCTGTCACAAATTTGACCTACACTGAGCAACTTATGTTTCAATCCATATACAAGAAGAACATCCTGGGATTTTCCTTTACCATTACTCAAACTCAGCATCCCTTTACTCTATATTTTACCTGGTTCATCATTTCCAAAGGTTACATTTCCTATTTTTATTTTACGTATAGACATAAAATTATCCTTGTCTCTAGTCATGTTCTTGGAACATCCACTGTTTATATACCAGGGATATTTTTTTTTATGCGCTGAAAGTACTAGACCACATTTTTCACTGTCTTTTTTTTTCCATGTGCTGGCATTTCTAGCTAAAGGATTTATCCTTGGACCTGCCTTGTACTTCTTCAAATGGTAGTTTGTAGCTTTGTGGCCAAAGTTATGACAGTTATAAAATTTGATCTCATTGTTCAGTAGGTCAAAGTGATTGGTGCTATATTGTCTATTCATTGGCTGCTTAGATCTATGTTGTAAATATTGTCTATTTCTTGACCTCCTTGGTTGCATGTCTCTAAACTTAATTTGTCAGTTTACAATCTTATGACCAAAATTAGAACAATAAAAACAATAGCCATGAAATAAATTTTGGTACCTGAAGGATGGCCTTCTTCTTGGCATTTGTTTCTCCATCTTTTGATCTCTTTGTTTTTTATCGGGGATCATCTTGTCTTTATTAGCTTTAGGTGACATAGTACTCTCATGGTCTAATTGTCTGCTAACTTGGAACTTGATCATCTTAACTGGCTCTTTGCTTTCTGGTTGTTTCCTACTTCAACCATTTACATAACCTAAATCAATCTTCAACAACGGAGATCTCTGTTTTCTCAAAATGTCGTTTAGTTTTGTTGTGGCTTTAATTCTTAGAAGGTTTTGAAGATACAATGTTTTAAACCTCTCCATCTCTTTTCTGTTTTTTACTACCTCTTCTTCGAAGGCTTCACATCTTGCCTTCTTTTATGATAAATGCAGTTTCATAATGTCCTCTATTTTCTTTGCCTCTTCTAATTCCACTTTTACCAGGGCAAAGTCTTCATTAGGTTCTTTATTGTCTTTCTCAAACTATATCAACAATTGTTTTTGTTTTTTCTTCTTATATCTGAGTCTAGCAATTTCTTCTATATCATTGATTAGTTCTCCTTCCAAGTCAACCACAGCTTCTTCATCGTCAACATTACTTCCTGTGATTTTATTATCATAATCCTGTTGGGATATAAGCATAAAGTCATTAACCTTATCTTCACACGAGGAGTTACTATCTGTGTCTTCTGAAGAGTCATCATTGTTTACACATAAACTTTTCTTTTCGCCAAATATATTGGGTTTGAACTTCTTTTCTCCTTCAGAATTCTGATCATGCTTCTTGTGTGGACACTTAGATGCAAAGTGACCTATCTTTCCGTAGTTAAAACATTTGAAGGGCAATTTTCCTTGGTACTTGCCTGATCCTTTCTTTAGTCTTCTAACATATTTTACTTCAATTTCATCAAGCTCAGAATCCTCATTCTTATCATCTTTAAATGATGTTTCTCTAGAAGTGGATTTATCTTTACCTATCCTTATTTCATATGTAGTCAACGTTCCTAGAAATTGATCAAAAGGAATATTTTTTAGATCATTAAGTTCTTCTATAGCAGAGACCTTTGGGTTGAACCTATCTGGCAAAGATCTCAAAATATTCTGGACTAAAACTATGTCTTCAAACTTCTCACCAAGACTCTTCATGGCATTCACTAGTTATTCAACTCTCAGAAAGTACTTCTCAACAGTTTCATCCTCTTTCATCTTTAGTTGTTCAAACTGTAATCTATAGGTTTGAAGCTTGGCTTCATTTACCTTCTCATTACCTTCATAACTGCTAATGAGTTTGTCCCACATTTGTTTGGCAGTTTCTAAGTGCATAACTTTTACAAATTCTGCTTCTGCAAGCCTACTCAGAATAGCATTCATAGCCTTAGCGTTGAAGCTAATTTCTAGCTTGTCATCCTTATTATCTAGTACAACTAGATTTATGTAACTAGTCTCTACCACATCCCAAACATATGCACCTAAAGCCATTATGTAGGTTCTCATCCTAACCTTCCAGATGGAAAAGTTTGTTCCATTGAACAGAGGGGCCTTATTGGTTGAAGTTCCTTCATGGCTTGACATGTTTAATATTATTGATCTACCTTTACATAAAAGGAACCGACTTTGATACCAATTGTTGGACAACTGACGGGGGGGGTGAATTAGTTGTTACTGTGCTTAAATAATATGCCCATTTTAAACTCTTTATAGAACACTTAATGACGATCACAATGATGCAGGGAAGTAAGCAATAGAATATTAAATATCAATCACACACATAAATATACAGAGACAAATATTTCCTGAGGAAACCCATAAAGGGAAAAAACTCTTCTTCTTGATATGATAAGTTTCCATTATCATTCTTATGAGCTCCAACTCCTTTTGGCTACAACCTATTTTTTACAAGAAACAACTTGTTGAGAGCACCAACTCTCTAGTTTCTCTAGCACCCACTAGAAGGAAGAACCAACTCCCTGAGTCTTCCAACACCAACTGGATGGAAGAACCAACTTCCAATAACAGAGGCACCAACCTGCATAACAGAGAGCAATAGTTCTCCCTTACACCACCCTACCACCCTGGGTTTTATGGCTGCAACCAAATGGAAGCTACAACTCCCTATGTTCAAGCACCCACTTGAAACTCTGAGGACACTAGTCCTCCCTATAACCTCCCTACCTCCCTAAAATATAAATCTTTTCTTTTTATAACTTTATCACAGTGATACAACGTTTATATATGGCTTACCAGTATCATCACTGTTCTGCTACACTGCTATGCTCTCCAGCATTTGTGTCTCTCTACTCACATGAATCACTCTTAACAACAACACCCATCTCTTCTCTGTTCTGTGTTTTTACAGTCTTTGTGCACATTCTACATCCTTCATGCGCAATACCTTTGGATGCTCTTTACAGCGTCACTATTCTACCCTTCAGGTTGTTCACTGCATCTCTTCCTTGCTCTTTCATAGCTCCAGCAAAAAATCCCTTTCACTTATTTGTTCTGCATGCATCTCTCACATCGATTCATCTCTTGATCATCATGGAAACTCTTCATCTTCTCTGGTGGTTTTGTGCATGTGAGTTCATCATCAGTGGTTGTTATGCTGATATTCCTTATCTTCTTTGGTAGTCGAGACTCTTCATATTTGTTTTCCATTACAGCCAGTCAATTATGGATTCTTTGGCTTCTAGACCCTTCATTCGCATGACCATTGATGGTGACCAAGCACTTATTCAAAAGGCTCTTCCCGATTTCTGTCTAGTGAGCACTTGCTCCATTTCATGATATGACCTTGAGCTATGAGCTTCATGTGACCAAGATATTGTGGGCACGTCCAAAGGTGGCTTATACCAAACTACTTTTCACCCCCGCAAATCACCATGAGCCTCCACACATCCTTTCTCCAAAACCGTGGTTTCGAATGCGGCCCGCTTATGAAAAATTAAGGCACGAGCATGCTCTGGCCCCGCAAGAGCATGACTGTCAATCTCATGATATTGATGGTGATATTGAACGGATGGTTTAGATATATCCTCTCAAGTCCACAGGCCAAATCTCTCCTTCCTCCATCAACGACTGAGGTTCCCTTCATGATCCGGGATCTGGGAGATTCAACTCTCAAACCCTGTTGTTGTTGAATGGATATCTTCCAGAATGGAAGATCTGTTGACATATGTCCTCTTTAATCGACAACTCTACCTTATTTCCTTTGTCCATGCACAATCCTTGGACTTAGCAATCATATGACACTTGTCCCTCCAAATGAATAGACGAGATCAATTTCTCTATCCGGGCTCTAGGAGTTTCAATCCTCAAGTTCTCATTTTCTCCTAGAGCATTTCACCTGGATTCCACAATCCAACTATGCGTGTCCCTATCTGATCAACGATCCTCGTTCACTTCGGGACTTTGACACTTCAACAGTCTCAAACCTTTCTCCTTCATGTTTTCCCTAAGATGACAATATACTGATGCATGTCCTCTTTAATCCAACGACTATCCTCCTCTCTGGGACTTCGGCCTTTAGCAATATCAAACCTTTTTCCTTCGCGTTTTCCCCGAGATGACAATATACTGATGTGTGTCCTCTTTAATCCAACGACTATCCTCCATTCCAGGACTTCAGCCTTCGGTAATATCAAACCTTTCTCCTTCACATTTTCTCGAAGAAGTTTCTCCCAGAGTTCACAATTCGTTGACACATATCCTGCTACACGGTCAACGATTGAGAATACACCCTAAGTGATCTTCAGATCGAACGACTTGTATCCACTTTGGGTCTTAGACATTTGGGACTTTGGGTCTTTTTTTGAGTACTGGTGGTAAAAATCCTGAAGAAAAACTCCCGTAGTGACATAACTCTTGCATCACTCGATGACATGTCACGAGCCGAGCAGTTGCCACATGTCGATCTGATTTTTGATTTCCACGTACCTGAAATGATGAATCAACTTGACACTTGTCATTGTCTGATTGCACCAAGTGTCCTTGCTGAAGTGGTCTACCACATGTCCTTGAGGACAATATTTTCTGACGTAGATCTCCTTTATCTAATGGTCATTTTTTAATCTCTAGATCCGACAGCTGACGAAACTTCGCATTCCTGGGATTTCAAATGTCAAACATTCAGGAGAATAACCTCCTCGCATCTCTATATCCGAATGGAATGTTGTTCATTCGATCAGGATCTTGGATCGATGACTCAATATTTATATGATGTAACTTTTCCATCTTATCCTGTCCTTCCACTCGAAATTGATCCGACAGCTGACGAGACTTCGCATTCCAGATATTTCAAATCTCAAACTTTCTTGAATGTAAACTCCTCACATATTTAGACCCAAACTAATCATTGTTCATCGATCATGTTCTCAGATCGACATCTCGATCTTTCTGCATGCTCCTCCTTTCTGGATACTAATCTGACAACCACCATCGCTCCTCCTCCTAAGTTTACGTTTCCTCTTGACTTGGAAGAATGTCTATGTGTCAAAGGCCTTGACCTTTGATCCTTCTACGAGTTATGATGACTTGGACCTTGTCTATATTTTTGGAAACTTATATCTCTCTTGAGATTTGATCTCTGCATATTGTTTGCTTCTTCACCTGAGCTTACGTTGCTCATGTTTCTCCATCAATGCACACTCTGATCTTGCCATCAATGACAAGCACACTCTGCCTATAAACATTCCAACAACAAATGGTTCTGTTGTTGGGACCCAAAATTTGTGATTGAGGGAATGTTTTGGATGTCGACTGAGAAAGAGATCACCAAATGGATAGAAATGAAGTAATGAGAGTTTTCTCATAAAGAGAATATAAACCCTCAGATGAGTGATAAGAAATGAATGCAAAGGTATGTGTACATAGAGCTACATGAGATTTTCTTTGGTGAATTTTTTATTATCTTAACTGAGTGGCTATAAATATTAGTGGAGAATATTGGAAGGTACCAAACTCGAGCACTGATGAACTAGACTCCTGAGTTGGTAAGACAGTTGAACTATGTAAGCAATAATACTTCTCATGCAATTGATTTCTAGTTGAACAATATATTTATAGGTTGTATTATGGAATTTGCAATAGATTGTACACAGTAATATAGTGTTGTGGAGAGGGATTTATTTAAAATACTGTGTGGATGGTTTATGAAAGAATTGGTTACCTATATAAATATGTTGTTGTGTGATAAGTGCATGATGATGATGGAATCTGATTGATAAGGGGATTCACGCACATAGGAGAACTAGGGGATGACCAGAGGATAGTTTGAAGGTAGGAAAGAATGAAGGAATAAATGAAGCAGGAAGGGAGGGACTGAGCATGCAGAGAAACAAAGAAGGTGTATCAGAAGACAAAGGATGGTTTGGAGTACTACGCAGTGGAAGAAGGTACAAGAGGATGAAGACTGAGACTGAGAGAGGAGAGTCGTGCAGTGATATTGAGGGGAGAGAACCCTACGCAATTATCTAGATCGTAGAGATATCACACATAAAAGGAGAGGAAGAGAATTCTCAGTTCATTCCTATAATACAAGATTCATTAATTCCTACTAAGAATGGATGCTACATCGATTCCACGACCCCATGCGTGTCACCTAGATCAGAAGTAATATTTAAGGATTTGTCAAAAGAACTTATAGTTACCAGGGGAAGACAAAGTAGTAGTAACCAGAGCATTGCAAGTAGTGCACTATTGAAAAAAAAATTGTCATATATATTTTTCTTCTATTAGATTCATAAAATCCTTGATATCAAAAGAAGACATTTTTTTTGAACTTTTATAAGTTCACTCTGCAGCCCTCATTTTTCATATTCGCCACACATTTTTCGGATCATAATTTTTTTTTATGTATAACTATGTTACTCAAGATCTTGTCCATAGGTCCAATTTTGAAGAATCTTTCTAAGTATCATGTTCTCCTCTCCTCTTCTATATTAAAATGATACCATACTTAGAATTTTCACTTAACATCTCTCTTTCCATACTCAGTCATATTTCAATGTTCACAGGTTCGCGAGCCTTCATTTCCACCCACTTGCTTATCTCATAAGTCTGTTTTAAAACTTAGCCATTTATTTTAGTTCGCGGATTCGAGCTCTCATCCTCCATTTTCTGTGACCTTCACTTTGCACCCCAAGTTCCATGATCTACATTTCGACCATCAACCTTGTCACAAGTGCCAAGCTCCAAAGTATTTCATTCTTCTTGCATGTGAGTCTGACCAACCATTCCTCAATACTTAGTTTAATTTTTTATTGTGGAATCACAGTTTTGCAGAATCATGGACTCATACTATTGTTTTTTCTCATTTTCATGAGCCCATCCGAGAAGTATCATTACTTAGCCATTTTTTCATCCATGGAAGATTCACAGGTTGGCAGACTCATACATTCCCTCACCTTCTCATACTACATCACTTGCCAACTCGCTGTCTACATATTACACTCTCTACCTCTGACACCTACATTTCTCCCCTTACCCCCCTTCTCATTCAAATTTAACACTTAGAATATTAATGACTTTGTCGGGTTCGCGGGTTCACGGACTCACGAACTCATTCACTTCACCCTCTCACCTTCGCGAACCCGCCATGATTTTCTCATTATTCCTCCTTTCTCGTTCACCTCCTTCTTCACTTAGCCATTTATCCTATTTTTCATACATTTACCTTGAACCAATAATAGCATTACACATGGTGGCATGAAATTAACACAAATGGAAACTAATAAATGTAGACATGGAAGCATACAAAGAGAGATACATGGTGCGATCTTATTGGATGACAAATGGAAGATTCTTATTGGAATATTTTTGGCCTACTGAGTGATGACATGTGGACACATATTATTGGATGAATCATCATGGTGATTGGTCACGAGGTGAACGACGACGGGATTCCAAAATTATTATTTTATTCAACAATTTTCTAAGGGTTGAACCCCTTATGCTCCATAATCTTTTTCTCGTGTTTCTTGCTAAGTGTATGAAACACTTAGTATTATATACCATGAAAAATATAATATCCAATTGCATGTGGGATATACTTTTGAAACCAAAAAGTTGAATTTTATGAAGGGAAGCATGAAATTCATCCAAGGGCCCACATTTTCCCATCATTTTTTATCGATGACGACTGAGTCACCATCTTCCAGAGGACATAACTTGAGATACAGATGTTGGAATCATGAAACCTTTATACCATTGGAAGGGTATTTCGATGTAGAAGATGGTAGTATAGGTGTAAATTGATGAAATTTGATACATTTTTATCAGAAATTAAAATATTAGTCAGTTTCATTTTTAATGGGCATGGTGACAACTTAACTTCATGACCTCATATCTTGAAATCCGGGTGACGGATTTGCACAAAATTTATATCATTGGAAAGATAAGACGATGAACATTACATAAGAAGTGATTTCCATGGATAATTTTTTTATTATCATTCCCATTAAATTAAAACACAGTCCTCCTATTTTAAATGGGAAATTAATTAAATTGTGAAAGTAAAAGTTTATTTTAAACACTTTTATTAAAAAGGGAAAGGGACACATTTTAGATATGTAAATATTGATATTATAATTTAATTAATGAGGAATTAATTAGGCATTAATTAAATTGATTTTTTCAAGAAGAAACTTGTACGATAATTTCAAGAGAGGAAGAGAACCCTAACTACTCAAGTAGTTAGAAAATCCCTTCTTAAAAAGAGAAGAGAGGCTTCTTCAAAGGCTCCAAGAATCAAAATTGTCAGAGGGGTAGGGAAGACGATCAGAAGAAGAAAAAATTGGATCCATGAATACACATCCAAGCTTTTGATCAAAGAAAATAGATCTCCATCCTCTCCAAGCAAAGGTTATAATGAAGGTTTCTAGTGTTACAAAATTGGAAACAATTGTAAAAAAAAACCTCTGCTACAACATATGTTATTGATAGCCAATGTTTTTGTAGATATATAACGAAAGTATATTATAACTAAAAATATCAAGGTGGTTAGAGGTGTTAGAATTTTTTTACAAATCGGTGTGTTTGTATAAGGCACAAGCATCGATGCGTACATACAACTACATCATCGGTGTTATACACTTAACTGCAAGCATCGGTGTAGTAAAATATGAAAGCACCGGGGCAGTAAAATATTTAAGCACTGAGGCATTTGTCTTATAAGCACCGGGGCTTTAACATCAAAACACTTCGGGATAGTTAAAAATAATTAAGCACCAAGGCTTTCTGCATAGAACACACCGGTGCATTATTAATAAGAAGACACCAATGCTATATTAAATAATATGCACCAATGCATTACATGGAAAAATGCCCTGGTGAATTAAAAATCGAAATCACTCATGCTTTTCAATAACAAACAAGCCACAATGCTTATCAATAACACAATAGCATTGGTACATATCAATAACTCATATGCACCAGTGCTTTGTATAAGATTAACACACCGATGGCGAAATTTTTAATATAATTTTGTGGTTTTATATTAATATTGAAACCAGTGCTAATTGATTACATAAAATCACTGGTATGAATTTCATATGAAACGCACCGGTGAGTTTTAATATTAAACGTTCCGATAAGATTAATAATTAAAGTACACCGAGAAATATCGACCTGTGATAGTGCAATTATTTTTATTTTTCAATAACATTATTTATCAAACAATTTACATATATCTTATATTTTGATTAGTGAATTTGGATATGATGTTTGGATTAATTTTTTATATCATCAGATTTTGCATCTTTTCATTATAATACTTAGTCATCCATATATTTAATCAACGATGTAACATTTCACAACGACATTGGACAACACAATAGAATAAATTAAAAAATATTTTATTATATGAATAAGAGGTTCTTTGTCATACAAAATGGGACACTTATCGGTAATCCATTGTCTTTCAATTGGAGCACTATGTCCATTACATTAAACAAAAATGTTTGATTTTCACAGACAATTATTTCAAAAAAATACAATTGCAGCTTGCATTGATATCCAAATATATTGGTTATCATTCTTTACTGGAACTATTGTTAGTGCTCGAGCTACTTCCATGCCTTGGGTTATTTTGTTGAATGTTTGGTTGATTGTCTCAATTGTTTTGTTTTTCTTGAAATTCTATCTACAAACATAAAATTATATTGTAATAAGTCTATCTACATTGGTGAGAATAATGAAAATTGAAATAAATAATACATGAATGTAAATTGAAAAGTGACGTACCTCCAAAGAAAGAAGTGACCCATGAATCATACACATATGTTCAAAATCAAATCCCATGCCTTGTTTCAAAAATTCTTCTGTTAGCTTAGTTCCATATTTTGTTTACTGCAAGTTTTATACCCCATAATAAATTATAGATTTAATATAAAGTATTATTTTTGTTTCATTAATTATAAAATGATGGAAGTAAAACAACATAAATTATACTTACAAATTTGACAATTAATTTTTGATATGCCAACATATACTCACAACCCTTAATTAACCCAATTTCAATCAATATTTCTGATGGCTCTTCTTTGTGTGTTAGCACCTGTTTGAAAATATTCAAGTATGGTTGTTGTAAAACAACTTAAAATATATATATATAACCCCTTAATTTGTTATAAGGAAATAACAATTACTCACAAACTTTGCTATCAACCCTTTTCTTCCTTGTTTTCTAGTTTTATGTGCAGAATGAGTTCCATTTTATTTTATTTTCTGTAAGAGAAAATTTGAAAATTAATATTTAATGTATAATTAATTATTTGTACCTAATATAAAAATTCAATGATTACATACATTTGAAGCATGTTGTTGTTGAGATAGCTCCTCTTGCGATGCAATTATGTCCAATTCTTTGACCATCTCCTTGTACACTTTTGTGGACATTCCTACTGCCATATTTCAGATATCAGCTCGTTGGTCTTCTAGGATTTTCATAATTTTCCTAAAAAAATAGCATGACAATAAAGTATTTTTATATTGATATATGAAAACTAAATATCATAAAATTGATATATTAATAAAT
>SNQJ01S0007941.1:29418-55056 GCA_010110895.2 Picea sitchensis | reverse complement strand
GTTGTTGTATGTTTTTACTATTGCAAGTCTGACGGGTCTCATTGACCATTTCTCTGGAAATGCTTCATGTAGTTTAAATATAACTCCGTTCTTGGAATCATTGGATTGCTTTCTATATTGTAAGTGGAAAGTACGTCTATACGTTCATTCCACTATATCCCTCATTGTTCTGTAAAAGTTTGTCCCCCTTCGATTAAACTCCAACACCACTCTAGATGAGCTAAGGACCAATTCATCATCATTTACATCTTCTATATTAATTAATTTTGTTTTTTTTTATGATGACATTGTGTTCCCTCGTTGTTGGTGCATGTAGAACATTAAACATATGTGAATTAATAAATTGTTTAAAACATGTCATCTAATATTTCTAAGTATATTATTAATTAAAATTCAAAAAAACAATCATATTGAATATTATTTTTTCATTCACCTGATTCATCCCTCTGTAATTTTTCCATCAAGGTTTTATGTTTTTCTGCACTTAGGTCATAAATAATATTATCGAGCTTCGTCATTTTGTGGTCCTGCATGAAAAACACTAACCAATACATATTAGTTAAACTTACATATAGTTAAACCATATTGATTTTGTATATAATTTACAGAGAACCTATATTTTTTTGTTTTTTCAGATGTGTCATCATTGTGTTGACCAGAAATTTTCTAATTTGAACTCTTCTCACTCATATTTTTATCAATATACAACCTATACCATTCAATAAAGAAATTATTAAATATATTTTATAAATAAATCACATAATTTTCAGTGAAAAAAATCATTGTAATTGGTGCACTTTTTATATACAAAGCACCAGTGCATTTATTACATAAAACACACTAGTGGGTTCCATACAAAAAACACACCTAAAAATTTAATTTCTTTTTAAAATATTGTGAATTACAAAAATGAGATATATATAGAAGACATCACAGTGAGTACAGTAGAAAAACAAAGCATAGAAAAAAAATTAAACATTCATAAAAATAAAAAAAACGATAGAAAAATTACACACCGATGAGAAGAAAAATTTAAAAAAAATATGTGACATCATTTTTTGTGTTGTTTAGATGAGAACATTGGCAATATTTTTTTTTTATGTACCATATTTAAAAAAAAAAAAATCTGGCTTAATCCGTGCGTTTATTATACATAAATGCATCGATGCGTCTCTATTGAAAAAGCACACTGGAAAAATGGAAAACGTTTTTAAAAAAAAGTCTAATTGGAAACCGTTTAAAAAAAAAAAAAGGCAGAGGACCGACTGTGTTTAGGATCCGATGTAACAATTGGTCCCTTTGCATCACATGCCAAACACTTATATATAGAAAAACAAGCCCATTAGATCTAAAATACCTAAAACGAAAAGCCCTAATTTTGAAGTGATAGAGGGAGTTAAACTCTAGGGTGAAATTTTTCATTCACGTAAGAAAAAAAAAAAGGTTTAAGGTAAATATGAAATTTTTTATTTTTATTTTTTTTGAATGTAGGGTTTTGAGTGAATCACCATACCCTTCAAATCCTCATTTTCTGAATATTTTTGTTGTTCCAAAGTATTCTTCTGCTCCACTGTGCTCCTTGGTATGTCTCTTATGTCTCTCTTCCAAATCTGTCTCCTATAAATTTTGGAAAAATAATGAAAATATTGAATACCCTCCTAATATTAAAAAAACTTTATGAAAAGGGTTTAGAGTGAATCTCCATACCCTTTAAATTCTCATATTCTGCATAATACTTTGGTTCCAAAGTATTCTTCTCCTCCACAATGTTCCTCTGTATGTCTCTCTTGCAAGTTTCTCCCCTGCAAAATTTTACAAAATAATGAAATAGTGAATAGTGTTTTTGTTAGCCTCATAATCCTAAAGTTCTATAGTCTAAGTATTTTCTAGTATAAATGTTTTTAGAAATTAATTTATTCTAGTTTGTTAGGATAAAGACACCTAGCTTCTATGTAAAGGACATCTATCATACTCATGTGATTATGTGATTGGTTGTTCTCCTAGTTTTTAGTTTAGAGTTAAGCTATATAAACAAACTCCTCCTTCAAGTGAGGTTAAGGAGTAGATTATGAATTTCAAATTGTAATAACTTTTTCTTTATTAATAAAATTACGTTTCTGAGGACACTTTGTCAACATGGTACTAGAGCCATGGTGAACTGGTGATGTATTGAGGAAGCAAGAAAGTCTCCACAACATCATCCAAGATCTTTTCAAATTCAAGGACATCAGTACTGAGGTATTTTTGTTGTCAATTCAATAAGGAAAAGGTTATTTTGATTACATCAACTTGTATTTTGAAAATTTTGATAAGATAAATCATCATTTTTAGCAGTTAAATTTTTTTATGATCAGATCTATTTTGTTTAACAAGTAGACCAGTTGTAATCCAAGTAGAAGATTTTCTTTTTGTAAAAATTGTTTCAGATCTCTGTAAATCTGGCAATTTCTTATTAAAGAGATATATTTTGATAAATCTCAATCTCTATGCTTCAAGATCTATGAAAATTGTTGCATATATGTAAAAATCTGGCAATCTATTTATGTTTCAATCTGGAAAAGAAAATCGATCCACATCGATTTAGATCCAATTCTTCTAGTGCGATCAAGACCTTTACAAATTGCTCCCTTCAACAAGCGCCCTCCACAGTAGATTTCTGAGCATTGGTATTACCAGCAACAGTGTACATCTATATATGGATTCATAGATCTGGAATTAGATATATTTGTTTGCAGATCTGGACTCACGATTGTGTACTCCAACACGTCTCCGTTAATTGCGTGCCCTGGACTCACCATTGTACAAACTTCCTTCCAAACCCTTGTATTGTTTTGTTGATATCCTCTGAAGTTGTTTACTTCTCATATGAAGCAAATATAGATGTAATTGTTTCATGGGCAGTATCACAGACTGCCTTATTCAAAGAATCACCTATAAGGGCATCTGGTTCACCTCTGTAATGAAATAGTTGACGTATAGCTTCTGAGTGTCGCTGCATTTTGCTTTTGAATTCTATTCCAGCTTTTGCTATGAAGTACTTAATTAATCTCAAATCCTTTTGCTTGACCCTCGGGCTTTTATGATCCAGGAATTTAAAGATGAATTTAGACATTTCCTTCACAATTTCGATGGGGCTGGATCGAATCGTGTCGCAGATCTCATCCAAAAAATAAATTGGCATTATTTTATCGTCATTGGCGGTCGCATTATCTATCATATGGGACCTCCAGTGAGATTCCATTGCCCTTCTCCTCGATTCCATTCTCTGAACTTTCCTTAAATTTATATAACCCCCCCCAAAAAAAAGGATTAATGCAAAATTCTTCAATCTTTTGAGCTAGAATGACCTCAAATTTATCTGATCCATTGCTCAGAATTCATCAGAGAATGCCAAAAATTGCTGAAATTTTACAATTTACACATAATTCATCAAGATAGGGTTCTAAATTTGGTGGTAGCTAGGGAAATCAGGGACAAAACGAACCCAATTCAAGGGCCTGTGTAGGTATTCAAGCGACAGAGTTTTGCAGCAATGGACACATAGCTGTGGATTGCAGTGTAGCCTCAGCTAGTCCCATGCTAGCTGTCACGCCCTCCATGCATAAAATATATACGTTTTACCATTAAGAAGTTTTTTGGAATTATTAAAGATTCTTGTTCAAGGGGGGGCAAATTCCTTTTTTTTGTATAAGACTATAAGTCTTGTAAAAGGACAATTTTTGAATTTTTTTTATTGTAATCTTGAATCTTAGAGGTTGAGAAGAGTCTAGTGAAATACTCTCTCAAACTTCTTTTCAACGAGCCTTTTAAAGGGTCAAGGCCAAGCCCTTAAAAGTGCTCCTTTTATTTTTTTTGCCTGGACTGTGCACTCTTTCTTTCTGGTGCCTTGTGTCTCTTTTTTAGTGTTTTTGACGACTATTCAGTGTGTTGGCGTGATCACTAACTTGAAATCCTTTAATCAACCTATTCACTGAATCAGACAAGTTAGATGGACCCAAGAACTACAAAACTTGGAGTAGGCACATGCATAACACTTTGGTCTATAATGAATTATGGCATGATATATGTGATGGTGATAGTACTCCAACTAAGCCCATTGACACTACTTCTTTAGCCAAATGGAATTTGAAAGATGAAAAAGAACTTGCTTTGCTATGTTCTTTTGTAACTGAACAAATGTTTGTTCATATTGAGAATTCCAAAGACTCATGGTTTGCTTGGAATCTATTAAAAAAGTTGTTTGATACTCTTGTTGTGTCTCAAAGAGTTGATCTACAAATGAAATTGCTTAAACAAAGATTAGCAGACAATGGCGATGTACTAGAATACATTTCAAGGATTAAGAAAATTCATCTGGAAATCATCAAAGGCAACTTTTCTAAACTTGAAGATAGTTTTCTAGTCTCCATTGTAATAAATAGCTTGCCTCCATCTTATAAGAATTTTCTTGAGACTTTGCAAACAACTGATAAGTTATCTACTATAACTTTTGATTCTCTTAGTGAATTGTTGGCTCAACATAGTAAAACCTTTGGAAAACAAAAACAATTAGAAGAAGATCTTCTTTACACTAAAGCTGAAATCTCTAAAGAAAGGGAAAAATCAAATTTTCAAAATTTTTAGAATCAGTCTTCTTATCGAGGCTGTGGTAGAGGTCGTGGTCAAGGTAGAGGTCGTAACAATTTTCATCAACAAAATTTTCAAAGTAATGCAAAGCCAGGAAGAGGTCGAAATTTCAGTCAAGTAAGATGTAAAAGATGCTTAAAGATGGGCCATTATGCATCCAATTGTCTTACCAACAATGATCAATTGCCAAAGTTCAAGCAGATGTCTCAACAATCAACGCAATATGCAGAAGATCAAGATTATCAGGATGATGAAAATGAATATGTTTTTTTAGCAGTTCAACATGTACATTCATTTGAAAATGATTGGATATTGGACACAGGGGCTACTCAGCATATGACTTATCGTAGAGACTATTTTTGGAATTATAAAGATGTTCAATTAAAACCCATTTATTTAGCTGATGATACAACTCATATACCTCAAGGAAGAGGTTCAGTGAAAATTTTTCTCCCTGGAATTGGTGAAAAATGGGTTTCAAATGTTTGGTATGTACCATCTTTTAAGAAAAAATTGTTATCCTTAGTCACAATCAGACAAGATGGACATAAAATTGTCATGGAAGATGGTTTGGTAAAGATTATGTTAGTGAAGGATAACTTGAAAACAATAATGAATGGATATGAAGATGGAAAGCTACTAAGAATGAATGGGAATGCCATCAAAAGAAAGGAAGAAGTTGCAGAAATAGTGAATACTAAAATGTCTTCATTCAGATTATGGCATTTTCGATTTGGCCACTTAAACTTTGAAAGTCTCTTGAAACTTAAGTCCCAATATTTGGTGAAGGGTTTACCAACTTTCAAGAAAGACAATTCCAAGTGTGAAGCTTGTATCTTAGGCAAGCAAAAGCGAGAAGCTTTTCCAACCAGCTCATGGCGAGCAACAAAGTATTTGGGGTTGATTCATAGTGATATATGTGGTCCAATGGAATCTTCTTTTGGTGGATGTCGATATTTTATATTGTTCATTGATGACCACACTAGAATGACGTGGGTATACTTTTTAAAGGCCAAGTCTGAAGCTTTTGAAAAGTTTGTAAATTTTCAACACATGGTTGAAAATGAAACTAGAGAAAAGGTTGCTTCTCTGAGAACTGATAATGGAGGTGAATTCACTTCAATTGAATTCAATCACTATTGTCAAAATAATGGAATTAAGCGGCAACTGAAAAATTCCTATACTCCACAGTAGAATGGAGTTATTGAAAGGATGAATAGAACTCTCATGGGCATGGAAAGATCTATGATGCAGTTTAAAGGGTTGAGCACAAAATATTGGGCTGAAGCAGTCCATACTGCAGTATATCTCAAAAATCGATCACCTACATCAGCTTTAGATGGACAAACACCTTATTAAGCTTGGTACGGTTTTAAACCCAAGGTAAATCATCTTAGGGTTTTTGGCTCAACATGTTATGCTTTAGTTCTTAAGGAAAAGAGGACTAAATTAGAAAACCGAAGTATGGAGTGTATCTTCATTGGATACTCTGAGGAAAAGAAAGGGTATAGATTGCTTTCAGATGGAAAATTCATTGTTAGTAGAGATGTAATTTTTTATGAAACTTAAAGTAACAGTTCAGATGAGATTAACCATCTCCTTAGTCATTTAGACAAGAAAAACACTAAGGGTAAAGGTAAATTCAACAAATCAAAGCAAGCATTTTGGTTTGAAAAAGACTTGGCTACTCCAGAAGACATCTCTTTATCAAAAGACTTGGCTACTCCAGAAGACATCTCTTTATCAAAGTTCTTCTCGCTTCATCCGATAAATGAATCAATAAAAGACTCTTATGATATTGAATCTTCAAAAGAATCTTCTCCACCCTCAGATATTTCAGATGAAAGAAAAGCCTCAATTTTTGAAAATCCTCTTTTCAACAATAATGGTGATCCAGATCCTCAATCCCCTCAACATAAGAAGCCAAAGTGGGCTGAACAATCTCTCAAAGATGTCTATCATCTGAAATGAACAAAACAGGAACTGGGGGATCTTCAAGAGTAGAAGCTAATTTTGCTCATGCTTCCATTGAACCTACTTCTTTCGCTGAAGCAGCTGAACATAAAGAATGGTAGGAAGCAATGATTAATGAATATGATACAGTACTTGCAAATCAGACTTGGAACTTAGTGGATTGTCCACAAGATGTTAAGCCCATCATTTGTAAATGGGTTTATCGATTAAAGTACAAGCCCAATGGTAAAATTGACAAGTACAAGAAAGACTTGTTGCTAAAGGTTTTTTCTCAACAGGAAGGAATTGATTATGAAGAAACTTTGCACCCACAACTAAATGGAACAATATCATAATGGTTATCACCTATCGACATAATGTAAGTTTGAAATTACATCAAATGTATGTCAAAAGTTCCTTCCTGAATGGCGATCTAAAAGGAAGATATTTTCAAGACTCCAACCACAAGGTTTTGAAGAAAAGGACAAGAACATAAAGTTTGCAAACTTGTGAAGACTTTATATATTTTGAACAAGCTCCCTTGAGTTTGAAAGTGCAAAATGGATGAGTACCTACTTAAAGTGGGTTTTCGTGAGAAGTGGACAGATGATACATTGTATTTTCGAATACAAGATAAGCACATGGTGATAATTATACTCTATGTTGATGACTTAATTATAATGGGAAATAATGAAGTTCACATCAAACAAGTTAAGGAAGAACTTAAAGCAGGGTTCAAAATGACTGACTTAGGGGAACTTCATTATTATCTTGGAGTTGAAGTTTCAACATCTCTAACCAAATATTCCCGAAGTCAAACGAGTATGCCATAATCAAATTATTAAATAAATTTGGCACGGAAGATTGTAAACCTTCTCTTACCCCCATGGAGTAGAAATTGAAACTTTCAAAATTTTAAAGGGGAATTGGTAAACAGTACAAAGTACAAACAATTGGTTGGAAGTCTCATTTATTTGACACATACTCGACCAGATTTGTCATATTCAGTCAATATACTTTCAAAGTTGTCAGAACCAAGGGAAAGTCATTGGAATTCAACAAAAGGGGTACAAAGATACATTCAAGGTACAAAAGACTTTAGTCTTCTCTACAAAAGGAACAAAAAAAATTACACTTGTTGGATATTCAAATACAGATTTTATTGTGATACTATTGATGATAGAACATCAACTTCAGGTTATTTAATGAATATGGATTCAACAACAATACCTCTGAACTGTAAAAAGAAGACAACAATTGCAAATTCTTTTCAGAGGCAGAGTATATATCATCTTGGGAAGCAACATGAGATTGTATGGATAATGTGAATTTTACAGGATCTTGGGGAAACTCAGAAATCACCAACTACCTTATTGATCGACAATCAGTCAAAGTACAAAGATGGCTAAGAATCTAGTATATTTCATTCAAAGACTAAGCATGTTGACACTAAGTACCACTTCATCAGATCACCCATCATCAAAGACATCATCAAGCCTCAGTTGTCCCAATTGAAGATCAAACTTCAGATATTTTTACCAAACCTCTTGGTAGAATAAAGTTCACTAAGTTTAGATATGAACTTGGTCTTTGTAAAAATGAACTTCCGGATTAAAGGGGATTGTTAGCCCCATAATCCTAAAGTTCCATAGTCTAAGTATTTTCTAGTATAAATGTTTTTAGAAATTAATTTATTCTAGTTTGTTAGGATACAGACACCTAGCTTCTATGTAAAGGACACCTATCATACTCATGTGATTATGTGATTGGTTGTTCTCCTAGTTTTTAGTTTAGAGTTAAGCTATATAAACAAACTCCTTCTTCAAGTGAGGTTAAGGAGTAGATTATGAATTTCATATTGTAATCACTTTTTCTTTATTAATAAAATTACGTGTCTGAGGACACTTTGTTAACAGTTTTAGTATTTAAATGAATTTATGAAATTCGATTCTCACTCTTTTTTTAATTGTTTAAAAAATATCATTTTATTTATTTTTTTTCGGCAGGACGATGCATTTAAGTAAGACTCACCGGTAGGACAATATTACATTATGCATTGGTGCATCCATATCATTTGTCGCACTGGGGACATATAATTATTTTTTATTAATAAAATCTAGAAACATTGTGTGGTTGATTTTTCAACGCACTGGTGCTTATTGTTAATATGTGCATTGTTGCATTTGTGGTTTATAAGCACACCAGGATGTTTTTAAAGCTATTTGAACTTGTATTTGCACACAAAATAGTATATTCATCTCAAATTATCTTTTAAGATGAATTCACATGACTTTCAATACTTCAATATACATTTTATGTTTTATGTCGCCTTATTCTTAAAAAATGGTTTCAAAACTATATTCAAACTCAGAATTTGGTATGGTCCTCAAAATTTATTTTAGATATGTACAGGAAATTGTTTTGCTAATTTTGTTGAAATGTAGGGATAAAATCTTATTATTTGATCAAATGGCCAATTCTTCAAACTCCAACCTATTCTGTATTGTTCAAAGTCCATCACAGAGTTCTCCCTTTCCATATCCAATAAGTTTAACTTATTTTATTTAAGTTTCGATTATCTCATTGAGTTTTTTTTATCCATGTCAATCTGAATAAAAATGTATCCAAATTTGCAGGATCCTGATTCAGAATCGAGTTCAGATGCATAAAATATCCAGTACCTATTCAAAAACATCATAAGGTCTTATCATGAGAAACATATTGCAAGCACTTGGTAGATGAAAATGGACAACCGCTTTACCCTGTCAATTGTGAGATTCCATCTTCTAGCCGCAATCCTTGGTCGATGATGGAAATAATTTTTTGGTATAATGTAATTTGAACAAACAAATTATTGCATTGTGCTTACTAATATCATTGATGTACTGATGTTCAATATTTTTGAAATTAGGATTATTCTTATGATGAGTGACCTAACTACCATCTTATGTTACACCCCACAACAATGTCAACCCGAGAGAAGGATGCAATGAGACCACAAATCAGAGAGGAAGCGTAGCAAGAATGGTTGAATAAACCACCTTTTCAATTCCCACTACGTCCAGATTCACCAATTAGGAATGACTACAAAAAAAGTAGTTCTTCAGAAGTTGTAAATGGCGACAATCAAAAAGAGGTTGGTATGGATGATTACCTACGGGATACGACTACCATGGAACAATGTTTTTAGATGCATTCCATAACGATGATCTAGGGGATGATTCTTATATCAATGATACCATTTTCGAAAGACTAAAATTTGCTTCCACCACCCCTCTCTTTGGACCTAGTGCCCGGTCAAAGTATACCCAACTTGGGACAATAATGTTACTTTACAATGTGAAAGAAAAGTTTGGCATGTCAAACGCATGTTTCTCGACAATATTGAGGTAATTTACCATCAGGTGCCTTATATTAATTTTGCAAAATATTGTCACAATACAATCAACATTAGAAATGGTTTCTTTTATAAATGTTAAATGACCTTGTAGATTAATTATATTGCCCACTAACTGCATGATATTCAAAGATAAGGTTCTTCCTAGTGATAATGTTTTTCCCGGTAGTTGCGAAGAGGAAAATCAGTTGCTGAAAATGTTGGGTGTTGAGTATATATCATATCATTCATGTTTGAATGATTGTATTCTATATAGAGGAGAATATGTAGACAAAGAGATATGTCTAAAATGTGGGCATGACAAGTACCATAAATCAAATAAAAATGGTAAATCACATGGTCCTCCTCATAAGATTTTGAGGCACATGCCTATAATCCCAAGGATTCAAAAGATATTCCATTGCAAAGAATTAGCTATGTTGTAGGGATGACATGACTCGCACATAAGTGATTCGAGAGTTATTTGAATCCCAACAGACTCAATAGACATGAAGCATATAGAGAATACATGGCCAGAAAAATTCAACGATGAAGTACGAAGTCTACGACTCATCATAGCAATGGATGGCATGAACCGATATTCCTTCCAAAACACCAACTATTATGTTTTTCCTGTAGTAGTGATCAATAACAATATCCCCCCATGGTTGTTCATGAAGAATGACCATCTTATGTTGTCTCTTATAGTCCCTAGTAGAAGAAAATTGAAGAATATGGATGTCTACCTATAACCATTGGTAGATTAATTGAAGGAATTATGGGAAGGGATACATGTATATGATGTATCAAGACCCATTGCAATAAAGAGGAGTTTTACGTTGTATGGCATACATGATTATCCAGGATTTTAAGTTTGCTCTGGTAATTAACATGTTTATTGATTTGTTTATATAAGTAACAATATTTATTTTCATATTTTATTTGTTGTGATTGACATTCTACTCTTAAATGCTAATGTGTTATGTATACAATAATTTTGTAAGTCTTCTAACTAAAGGCTATCATGGATGTAAATGTTGTGGACCTTCTATGAAGGCTAGGTGGTCCAACCACCTACGAAATCTAGTGTACGACTGGTCGAGGGTATTCCTCCCAGAAGAACACCCTTATAGAAGAGAAACATTTGTTTTCAATGGTAAACCAGAGAGAACCCAAATTCCTGCAATAATGACACCAACATAATGGCTTAGAGAATATGAGAGAGAGAAGGAGAAGGAGATTACAAAAATGTTCGATTCAAATGGGGAGCCTATGTTCAATGATCCAGAATTCTTCGACACCTATGTTGAGAAATTTCCCATTGGGATGAAAAGTAAATCTATCTTTAATGAGATCCCCTCTTAGAAGCATATTAAGATTACCCACTTACTAGATCCCATGCATATATTTAAAAAAAAATCATCTTCTTTATGGAGGCACATATCATTGAAAGAAAGTGACACATTGGCTATGAAGAGAGATCTTATTTCTTCAAAAACTAAAAAGAAACATTGGCCAAGACAAGAAAGTAGAGGAGAGGATGGTCCCTCTTGGTATTTGAAAGAAGGTGATGTCCCATGGATTTTGAAGAAATAAGATATTTCTTTGGAAAATAAAGTTATATTGGGTGTGAAGGTGCCTTATTTATATGGGTATTCCCTACGACGTTGCTTCATTGTGTGTCAAGACCATTTGTCGAGGTTGAAATCACATTACCATTTGAACCTTCTAAATGTACAACATATGTCAAAAATATGATTTTAATATTTGTAATTTTTATTTGTATGCCATGGGATAAAACATAATTAACTTTTTATGTATTTACTTTGTAGCATCATTATCCTCTGCTCATGCGTGGGTGTGTGAATCACGACTTCCTCCATGAACTAAGGCATGCCATATCTAAATTATATTCATTTTTTTGTTGGATCACATCAAAGGAGATTCATATGATTAGCATTCCATGGTGGCATTGTAATGTACCCCAAAAGTTACTACAAAATTTGTTTTCGATGAGGAAAATCTAAAGTCTAAAAGTAATAAAACTAAGCATGAGAGAAGACTAATTAATCGACCCATGAATATATCTTCTCATCATACCAATCTTATAGGCATAAAGGTTTTCCTTCCTAGTAGTTTCATCCTAATTAGAAGGAATTAAAACCCAAAATATAACTTATTGTTATATTCTATTACACTAGTCCATAGTGTTTGAAGGATTAACCCCTAGCCTATATTAATTAAGTTATTACACAAATCTATAGTGCATTAAGGATTGATCCATCATTTGTATTTTTTATAAGTTAGGAGGAAATAATTCCAAAAAAAAACATAACGATGGATTGTCCAAATCGTTATACATAAAGGTCCTCCCCAAATAGGTTTTATACATCGTTTTTATACCAGACAATTAACAATTTTCCATAAGTCATGACCAAGGGACCAAAGAGGAATTCCTTGTGTTAGGTATTAGACTTACCCGATGAGGATGGCAGCATGTCTTAACAAGACCCTTAGTCTTACCACCTAGAAACACAAGGGACACAATGACACTCTTTGTGAAACAGTGGATGCCAAAACACTTATTTACATCAGACGTTCAGACGTGTCACAACATTTAAGGTATCACAGGTTCTTTAATCAAGGAAATACCTACCCAGTACCACAAGTTCTGAAACTCCAGGAAACTACCCAATGTGATTCCTCCACTTCAATCGGATTCACATGGCAGTGGCGGGAATACTTTTTCATTCTTTAGGCCATGGATGATGGGTTCAAGGTTCCATTACACTCCATCGTAATCGACACGTCTTGTCTTGTTTCATTATTTCCCTCCACAGTAATGCTGCCTCAAGCGAGGTTACTCTAATGGTATTCAGACCTGATCACAAATAGAGGCAACAATGTGTCATAGGGCATCGATGGCGTTTTGTATGACGAGGTAAGAGTTCTACGTGGTGTGTAAATTGTTTGAACAATTTTCTGGTACAATACGTTTTTCAGTTGGGTTTTTAAACCACGTTTCCTGTGCTATGTTTTCTCTATTTAGGGTTGAAACCTCATTCTGCTATATGTCTCTACTAGGGTTGAAACTACCCTCTGGTACTATTCTTTGTATCATTCTACGTTTTCTTTCCAATTTCGAAACCCAAGGATAGGAACTCCCACAGTAAGAAAATATTTACGCTCACATGTGTTGTTACCCTTTATGTTTTTAACAAGCCTGGTCTGGATTTGAAAGAGATATTGGTACTGTGTTTTACTTTCCTCTATTAATATTTAAATCGCATGTCCTGTGTCTTTCTGAGTTCTTCCATGTTTGAAAAACCCATGGCCAGAGTTCCATTGTATATTTCTTATAAATAACCAAACCCTTTAATCTTTATCGCTTCCAGCTTAAGTTTAAACAAGGGTATTGATAACTCTGTGGGCCCTTGACCGGGAGGTTCTGAGTATGGGAGAGAGGATCTGCCCATGTATTAGTCTACCCTTGATCCTTTTCATACAATCCCATGGTGAAATCCAATGCCTGAATCCGCTTGAATATAGTTATAGTGTTATCTTTTTGTTCGAGGACTTGACTGTAACCTCCGACACTTGTTGTATTTACAATTTTGCTATAGCCTTGACAATTTGTTTCTTGCATAGTTTCCTTATATTCGAACTCTGTCTATTTTGTACAAAAAATTTGAAACAAAGCTTTTCTTTAAAATGCTATCACCATTCTCTGCATTTATTCATTGGGTATTTGATTTCCCCAATTTAGAATTCCGTCTAGATACTATTGTAACCGTCTTTGTTAAGAGTTAATGTTGTCTCTGCAACTTCTTCCCTTGATATTTATATTTTCTCTAATTTAGGAATTCGTCAGTATAATGTTGATGATCTATCTCTACTAAATATTATTATTATCCTTGCAGTCACCTTTGCTTGAAATTTTGTTTTCTCTAAATTAGAATTTTCGTTTGCATACTTAGAAATTCCTAAACGATTGTCCATAAAAATGGAACTTAAGTTGAATACCATATAAGATGTATTATAAGGGTCAACTCATTATTCCTTCGAGGAACACTAATCCTGCATTCCATCATTTGAATAACTTCTTGTTCTATGCACAATAAACAGGGTTTTGAAAAGGTTTTTGTGTTCTTTGTATTGACATGTATTTTTTAATGAAAATAAGATTGTTATTAGGAAAGAATCCTTGTACACATACTACTACCTTTTTCATATCTGTAATTACTTCTCGATTGTTACTTTCTTATTGTAATTACTTCTTTGTAATACTCATCGCAATTAGACTCTATAGCTTTTATCTCTGTATTAGACTTAAATTCTTTATTGATTTATGATAATGGATATGCGCTTGATGATGGGTACCTTTTCTTGGGAGGGAACCCATCATAGTACTATGAGCCAACTCCTTTCCTGAGTCCCAGACTTCGTATTTCACAAAAAAAGGATGGTCAGAATTCAACCAGTCTTGAGATAAGTACATACCTTTTATTTATTTATTTTTGTTTAACTTGTTCCTTCGATTAGATCGATATGGTTTAGTAATCATATATTGAATTCCTTTTTGCAGGTTGAGTGTGTACCATGATTCCATGAAGGGAAAACGCCGTGTTTTGAAAAGGTATTTTGGGTTTCATCGTAGATTGATCTCTTGCTGAGTTTTCCTTCCACAGATCAATGAAAGATTTGTGCTTTCTCTGTTGTAGGCAGTTGATGTATATGTTTAAGTTCTATTGTAAGAGGATGGTTAACCGAGATTTCTGGGCATGAAAAACCCAATTTGTATTAATATATTTATTTAGAAGAAACTACAATACCATTTATACTTCAACGACCTATCATTCACATACAACAATTTTCCATAACAAACTCTGACAGTATTATATCAGATACCCAAGCTATTATTATAAATATCATAACACTTTGATATTTTACTATAGCAGAGGAATATTTTTGTTAATATATAAATGTATATATTTACGGGACTCTTAATTCTTTTATATCTATATACAGTTCTGATTGCATGAACTTCGATAATCTGTTTTGCTTCTAGTTTTACTTGTTTTTTTTTTTTCCGAAGTAGTTTGTTTTGGGTATCATAAATGAGAAGTAAGAAAAACAATAAATCTACTATGCCTAAGAGGTGCACACACATATTAAACATATATCACTTAAGAAAAACAATACTAACAGGTATTTTTAAGCAATGGCAAGCCATGAATCTATCATGGCTATAAGGCCCACTTAATACCATTTATACTTCAACGACCTATCATTCACATACAACAATTTTCCATAACAAACTCTGACAGTATTATATCAGATACCCAAGCTATTATTATAAATATCATAACACTTTGATATTTTACTATAGCAGAGGAATATTTTTGTTAATATATAAATGTATATATTTACGGGACTCTTAATTCTTTTATATCTATATACAGTTCTGATTGCATGAACTTCGATAATCTGTTTTGCTTCTAGTTTTACTTGTTTTTTTTTTCCGAAGTAGTTTGTTTTGGGTATCATAAATGAGAAGTAAGAAAAACAATAAATCTACTATGCCTAAGAGGTGCACACACATATTAAACATATATCACTTAAGAAAAACAATACTAACAGGTATTTTTAAGCAATGGCAAGCCATGAATCTATCATGGCTATAAGGCTCCACTTATATATATATATATATATATATATATATATATATATATATATATATATAACATCCACCATACACATCAACCCTATAACATCAATCATATTAAATTGAAAATGAAAGTACATAGTTGAGATACATATCTGAATAATGATGTTGGGAAAACAAATGGAACAACCACGTTCCTCCCAACCGTAGAAATAGGAAAACCATGATTACTTATCTTGATCACCCCCTATATTGACCATGAATCCATAAGAGCAAACTGAGTATCACTCCTTAGCCTCTATCACCTTGAACAGTTTAGAAAAAATGTTTTCCTAACACCAAATGTGCTCATAACAACAAAACAATTCTCTTTTCCCTAACATACTAAGAAACATCCTGTCTCCCACATATGTTGTATTTATCTCATGCCTAGGACTTTGCATTCCTTTTCCTCCTTGGGAAATTTGCAGCTTTACAAATCCCTGATTTTTAGGGGCTGCTAGTCACATAACTCAACTTCTGACACTTGTAAAAATCAACTCTGCTTAACTCAAACCTGTTCCCTACTCATGGAGTCAAGGTCAGCTATTTTTAACTTGGTTGTTCCATTTGTATTCCCACATTAAATTTATTAAAAAAAAATTCCCATACATATGTCGATCAAAAGGGGATAGTTGGCAAGTCAAACCTTTGTCCAACCATCATAAAAATAATAATTACATACTTCCACAATTCTAAATTTGAATTTCCATAAATAGTTTTTTTTTTTTTAACATAAATTTGAAAATATTTACTTTTGAATAATTTGAGGATATCACATCCTCTCCCCCTTAAATATAACATTGTCCTTAGTGTTCAATTATCTCTTGGAACATAATTGGATAAGATTTCTGCATATCTTCTTCCAATTCCCAAGTGGCCTCCTCGGGACTAAAGTGTTTATATTGCACTTTTACCTGGGCGATGGCTCTATTCCGAAGTATTGTTTCTTTCCTGTCTAGAATGCATAAAGGTTCCTCTTGGAACTCTCCTTTTGGTACCACCTGCACCATTTTCCAATCAACAATGTGAGTAGGATCATGAATATATCTTTTTAATAATGAACCATGAAAAACATTATGAACTTTTTAAATTTGTAGGAAGTGCCAGTTGATATGCCACTGGTTTGGTTCGAGTCAAGATATTGAAAGGGACAAAAAATCTTGGCGCCAAATTGGAACAACTTCCAAATTTTAGGGAGCTTCTCCTTGCTTTGAATTTGAGGTATACATTCTCCCCAATTTATAATTCTTGATGTCTCCTTTTTAGATCTACATAGATTTTTTGTCGATCTTGTGGCTCTTTCAATTTTTGTTGTACTTTTTTTATCATTCTCTCCATTTCTTGGAGCATTTTTGGTCCAATCATAATCCTGTCAATCAGATTATTCCAACTGATCAAGTTTTTTCATTTCTTTTCATATAAAACTTCGAAGGGACTCATCTTAGTTGATGCGTGATACCCATTATTGTATGTGAATTCAACTAAGTGTAGATATTCTTCCCACTCAATTGGTTTTTTCCTTACATACATTCATAACATGTCTTCGATAATTTGATTTCTTTGTTCTGTTTTCCCATTCGTTTGTGGATGGCAATTTGTGTTGAAATTCAAATTAGTACCCAAAACTGCAAACAATTCTTTCCAAAAATTGGATGTTAATTTGGCATCCCTATCTGAAATCACCATCTTAGGAATCCCATGCAATCTAAAAATTTATTTCATAAAAAATTCAGCGATATTAATCGCTCTGTAAGTAGATTTCACGGGTGTAAAATGTGTATATTTACCTATATTATCAATCACTACCATAATTGAGTCATTTTTTCTTTGAGTCTTAGGCAAACTTGTGATGAAGTCCATCGAAATAATTTCCCACTTCCATTTGGGTATGGGTAGAGGTTGTAACAGACCTGTCAAATGCTGATGCTCAACCTTTACATGTTGACAATCTAAACATATAGACAAGTATTCAGTTGTTTCATTTTTCATGTTAGGCGAATAAAAATGTTTTCTTAAGGCTGTAATCATTTTCTGGTATCCTGGATGACCAGGATATGGTTTCTTGTGCAAGTCATACATAATTGGCATCTTCAATTCAGTAGACTTAGGCACATATAACCTATTTTTGAACCTTAACAACCCACTTTTATCTATACTGATATCTGTACTTTGCATATTTTCCTCATTTCTTTACAATTGGCCTGTTGTTTTGATGCAATTTTCATCATTTCTTCTTTCAGATTTAATTCTATATTCAATATCATTTTCAACTTTGTTGATGATTACTTCACATAGTTCATTAGTCCTTCGACTTAGTGCATCAACAAATTTATTTTCTTTTCCCTTGATGTGTCATACTTCAAAGACAAACTCACTTAAAAAGGTCAACCATCTCTCTTGTCTTGCATTGAGATCTTGTTGAATAAACAAGTGTTTTACACCACTGTTATTTGTTAGTAACATAATTTTTCTTCCCATTAGATAATGTCGCGACATTTTCAATGCATGAATTAAAACTTCTAATTCCATATCACGAGTTACGCAGTTTTGTTCATGTTCTTTCAATTTGTGTGATTCATAACAAATGAAGTGTCCATCCTATGTTAGCACTATTCATATTCCTTCTTTACTTGCATCCACACAAACTGTAAAGTCTTTATATGGATCTGTTGTCTTAAGGATTGGTGTTGCAGTTAACATTCCTTTTAGTTTATCAAAACTGTCTTGGCATTTTTTAGACCAATTAAATTTTATTCCCTTTTTCTATAGGGATGTAAACGAATAGGCAATTTTGGAAAATCCTTCGATAAAACTCCGGTAATAACTGGTAATTCCCATGAATGATCTTATGCTTGCTACGTCTTTAGGAATAGGCCACTCCATAATATGTCTAATATTTTTAGGGTCTACTTCAATGTCATCTTCCAATATTACATGCCCTAAATATTGTATATTCCTTTGGTATAAATCACATTTATCAAACTTACCATACAAATTATGTTCTCTTAGAGTATGTGATACTATTTTCAAATTTTATTCATGTTCTCCTTCAATTTTTGAGTAGATTAGTATATCATCAATACAAATCAGCATGAAATTGTCCAGATACTGGTTGAATATACTATTCATCAAACACATAAAATTTGTTGGTGCATTAGTTAATCCAAATGGAATCACTAAAAATTCGTAATGTCTGTAGCGTGTTCTGAATGTTGTTTTGTTTACGTCTTCGTCCTTTATCCCGACTTGGTGATAACCATATCTCAAGTCTAACTTAGAGAATATTTTTTCTCCTCCAACCTGGTCAAAGAGATCATTGATTCTAGGTAAATGATACTTATTTTTTATCGTCATTTTATTCAGTTGACGATAATCAATACATAATCTTAGTGTTGCATCTTTCTTTTTAACAAACAAAACTGATGCTCTCCATGGTGAAACACTTGGTCTGATGTATTCTTTATCTAATAGTTCGTGTAACTGAATTTTCAGTTCTATCAATTCGTGGATACTCATTCTATAAGGTTCCTTTGATACTGGGGTAGATCCAGGTAGTGGATCAATAAAGAAATATATCTCTCTTTGGAGGTAGTTCCAGTATCTCTTCTATGAATACGTATTTAAACCCATGAAGGACTGCAAAGTCTTCCAAACTTGGTTTGTTTTCCTTTTCCAACAAGTTGGTTACTTGAATAGAATAAAATTTGCAACGCTTCTTAATACATTTCTTGAATTGCATTGCTGATATTTGTCTAACATAAACCGGTTTTTTGATTCCCTGTATTGTTCTTGTTTTTTTCTCTGTATATGAAAGAGTTTTCATAACAATTTAATATCACTTTATGTATTTCTAACCAGTCCATTCCGATAATTATATCATAAGACCCTAAAGGTAACATGTTCATATTTAACTTTGTATTTTGACCATTTATACTGCGTTCACAATCAAAAATAAATTATGTTACCTTTATTTTTGTCCCTATTGCTAGTTGTACTAACCAGGATTTTGCATGTTTTTCCTTCTTTAACTTGTTCGATTCTACTAAAGTTGGAGTAATGTAACTCAAACTAGCTCCTGGGTCAATAAGTATAGAAACATTGTTATTATGAATTTTACCTTCAACTTCCACAATAGTGGATTGATGATATTCCTACCTGCCATCCACAACTGCATTGATCCTATACATGCTTCTGCCAATATCTCCCACTATTGAAGCCTCTTGAAGATTATGGACTGGTTTTTTTACTAATGGGTTTAAGCATGGACAATTCCTCTGTAGGTGGTGTTCTCCACACTCCCAACATTTCAATGGTTCTCTGGGACTGTCCCCTACCTTCTTGAATCCCAAATTAACTGTTTTGTTTCCCCCTTGAATATGTTGTGTGTTAGAGTGATAGTCCTTCATTTGAAATCCTTTTTCCATGTTATAAAAAGGGGTTCGTTGAAAACCTTTCTTGCGCTGATTCAATTTATCCTGTTTCTTATCTTTCCATGGCTTAGGAATTTTAGATCTCTGTTTATACTATTCATAGCACATTGTAGCCTTCCTAAATACTTCATTTAAAGACTTCGTATTATCAAATTGAATTCTGTCTTTATAATACTGTGGTAGACATCTTAAGAGCCTTTGTATTTTTACCTTATCTTCTTTGATATAAGGAACAAATCTCAAAAGATCTAGGAATTTATTAATCAAATCATTCATAGACATTTGTCCTGGTCATAGTTTGTAAAATTCCTTAGTCTTTATTTCATAATAACTTTTTGATAGGCAGCTTTTCTTGAAATTCTTTTAAAATTATGACCATTCCATCCATTTTTCTTTAAATCCTTTCGCTAGCTTTAGGTCTTGCCACTAGGTACTAGCTTTTCCCTTTAAATTATAAATAGACATTATGACCTTCATATTACTAGAATAATGATAAATCTGAACGTATTTCTTTATGTCTAACAACCATGCTTCAACTTGCTCCCTAGTCTTTGAATCTCCATCAAAGGTGGAGGGTTTTATTTTTTCGAATTCACCTTCCATGTGGTCCATTTTTTTTCTCTTCCTTCCCGTAGATGCCTTGTTTTCTGTCATGCGTGTGTCCTCAGAAGAGTTGTCTTCTTTTTCTGTTTCATGACTAAAATTCTTTGAGGAATTTTTGTTAACCTCTTCTTCCCTCTCATTATCTTTTGGACTCTTCCTTGATACTATACTGTGTAACAACATTTCATTTATTTCCAACTGATATTCCTGATATTTCTTCAACTTTTCATTATCAACTTTAAACACTTGTAATTATACAATAAGGTTCCTCATCATTTCCAATACTTGGGTGGTTGAACTTCCCTCACTGTGATGTTTTGGGTCTCTAGGAAGCTCTTGATTTTGCGCTGACATTTTCACAAGAGACAGATTTTGCTGTTTGCAACAGTAAATATTGTTTGTTATAGTTTTCCTTCAAAAAAGAGAATTTTCTGGTGTTTCCCTCAGGTCCAAGTGTTGTAACCAACAACTCTGATACCATCTGTAATGTACCACAAAATTTGCTACAAAAAAGAAAAATCGATGGGGAAAAACTAAAGTCTAAAGTTAATAAAACTAAACATGAGATAAGACTAATTAATTGACCCATGAAGATATCTTCTCATCATACCACTCTTGTAAGCATAAAGGCTTCCCTTCCTAGTAGTTTCATCCTAACTAGAAGGAATTAAGACCCAAAATATAACTTATTTCTATATTATATTCTACTAATCCATAGTGTTTGAAGGATTAACCCCTAACCTATATTAGGATTAATGCTATGTTCAAAGATATGAAAGAGAGAAAACCTTAGAGCTCTGCAATGCCTCTCCTACAACTCATTGTATGCACTGACCTACCTCCTGTCGCGCCTATTGCCTGCACCTCTCGGTACGGTCAAACACTGTAGACTGAGGATATGCGGTGAGTCTGGAGGAGGGGGGGAAACCCCCCTCGTACATCAATGTTACTGCCAATGACAGGGCCGGGACGAGGACCAAACGACCTACCTTTGATCCATCCCCACATCTATGAGAGCAGATCTTCTCCAAAGAATAGGGACTCAGGAAGGAAATGGATGTGGAATCAAGCTTGTCTCATCCAAAAGCACCTCATGGATGGGAACCAGGAAAATGCATTCCACAATCGGACAAACCTCCTCGCTATCTCATAAGCTCGAATAGGGTCGGTGAGCACACCTAGTTCATGAAAGAACATGCCCTAATTAGAAATTTCCTAGGACTCTGGCCCTCTGAGCGATACCTAACATGGTGGATCAAGCACTGGTGGAATCCCAAAGGAGACTATGAGGTGTAGCTAAGCTCCAAAGATTTTGTCACGATCATCCTCTAAAATCTCGAAGACAAGGACATAATTTTCTATAATGGGCCTTATTTATACAACTCAGCTGGGCTATGTTGGACAACTGAGAGGGGGGGTTGAATCAGTTGTTACCATGTTTAAACAATTATGCTTATTTTAAACTCTTTGCAGAGAACTTAATGACAATCACAATAATGCAGGGAGGTAAGCAATAGAACATTTGACATCAGTCACACATGAAATATACAAAGACAGATATTTCCTGAGGAAACCCATAAAGGGTAAAAACCTCTTCTTGTTATGATAAGTAATCTTTACATTCTGTACATTATCATACATATGAGATCCAACTCATTGTGAGGCTACAACCTCTGTTTTGCAAGCTGCAACTTGCTGAGAGCACCAACTCTTTGGTTTCTCTAGCACCTACTAGAAGGAAGAAACAACTCCTTGATTTCTCTAGCACCCACTAGAAGGAAGCACCAACTCCCTGGTTTCTCTAGCACCCACTAGAAGGAAGAACCAACTCCATGGTTTCTCTAGCACCCACTAGAAGGAAGCAACAACTCCTTAAGTGTTCCAGCACCAACTTCCAGTCACAGAACCACCAACATGTAAAACAGAGAACAACAGTTCTCTCTTGCACCACCCTGCCACCCTGGTTTCTCTGGATGCAACCAGATGGAAGCTACAACTCCCTGTATTCAAGCACCCACTTGAACCTTTGAGGACAACAATCCTCCCTAGCACCTCCCTACCACCCTGAAATATAAAGTTTTCTATAAATTTATCACAGTGATACAATATTTATCAATGGCTTTACCGGTCTCATCACTGTTCTGCTACACTGCTCTGCTCTACCTGCATTAGTGTCTTCTTGCACCCCTTCCTTATGCTTTATGTTCTTCTGCCTTTCATGCTCTGTGCAACATGTCCCTTCTATGCACCATTCCTCTTCTGTGCATTTCAGCTGCTGCACTCTACCTCTTTCTACACACCTGAATCACTCTCAACAACACCTAATCTCTTCTCTATTCTGTGTTTTTATTCTCTCTGTGCATCTTATACATCCTCTATTCACAATGCTTCTACATGCTCTCCCCATGTCGAGTGCTCTACTTGATCATCATTGCAACTCTTCAGCTTCTCTGGCGATTAAACCCATGCGTCCATCATCACTGGGTCTTATGCTGAGATTTCTTAGCCTCTCCAGTAGTCGATACTCTTCATCTTCTCTATCACAGTCGAACTCATTCCCTCTGTTGCAGTTCCAGGCTCCAATGGTCTTGCATTTGTCAATATCCTATATGAACAGTCTTCATGCCACATGAAGATGCCTCAAGACTCTTCATCCTGTCTAGTGATCACCTTGACGTCTCTTCAAGTCCTCTGGCAGAAACCATCAGTCATTTCTAGCAGTTACACTGTGAACCTCTAAGAAAACGCATCAGCAACTGAATCGCCAACCATCCAAGATTCATGATTCAGTTCTTCTAACTGAATTGTAACTGATCGATTAACTATGAGGAGAAACAATAGCCCTTCGATCAGATTTCCAAGTATCCAACACCATTGGATTACAAGCACAAAGTCTTGCGTTGATTTTTCCATTTCGCATTTCAGTGTTTCGACATTTTGGCATTCTTGTGGTGAAGAGTCTTGACTCTTCATGTTACGATCACCGAAAATGAGCTTAACTTGGTGCTAGCTCCTCCCTCTCACATGACCACTAACGATGACCACAGCCTACATCAAAAGGTGTTTTCGCATTTCGGCATTTTGGTATTTCTGTGAAGAAGTGTCTCAACACTCCAAGTTGCATTCCCCGAAATGGAGCCAGATCAACGGTCCACAAGACTTCATAATCTGATCCCTTCTTTTCTTAACCAAATGGCTGATAGGATTTCGACGTTTTTCCCTTCAAGTCATCGTGACTCCAACATTATAAAATTCATGATCACAAAATCTCCGAAGTGATCGAACGGTTCACATAACCCACTTAGATGGATGGTTGACGGGATTTCAAAGTTTTTCCTTTTGGGTTTTCGAGACTCACAATAGTCCCTTTCGGCATTTCAGAGTTTGAGACTTCATGATGGTGGAGTTTCAGCTTGCTATGTAAAACTCTGAAATAGAAAGTTTCGATGTGACGTAAACCTGTTGATGTCACACGTGGATTGACACGTGTCGAATAGATACCACGTGTCACTCTGATTCGTGACTTACATGTGCCTGAAATGTTGAATCAACTTGACACTTGTCATTGCTTGATTGTGCCACGTGTCCTTAGCTGACGTGGTTTTGCTGACGTGGTTTGTTGATGTGCCTATTTCGCGATTTCAGGGTTCGCTACTTCAAAGGTTAAATTTCCTTTGATCTTTGATTTCTCGGCCTACGAAAATCCGAAATGGAGTCTTTGTTGATGTGCCTGTTTTGGGATTTCAGGGTTCTCTACTTCAAATGTTAAATTTCCTTTGATCTTTGCTTTCCTGGTCTATGAAACTCCGAAATGGAGTCTTTGTTGATGTGCCTGTTTTGGGATATCGGGGTTCGCTACTTCAAAGGTTAAATTTCCTTTGATCTTTGATTTCCCGGTCTATGAAACTCCGAAATGGAGTCTTTTTTGATGTGCCTATTTCAGGGTTTCACCATTTTGCATTTTGCAACTTCGGGACTCCTGTGATGAAGAATCTCGACTCTTGACTCCTCCAACTCTTGGTATCCAAAACTTTGAAATGGAGTTTAAGTCGTGGTTTCCCATTTCGTGATTTTCTGTCATGAGTTGCTTCCTTGACTCCTAGATTTTATTCTTCTGAATGGGATCCAACGATCACTTGTTGAACTTTCCATTACCATGCCATCATCCCTATGTTGTTGGTCGTGATCTTTGCCATCAATGAAAAACACGCATACTCTGCACTATCTCTTCTAATCTTATTGAGCTTTCTCTGCTGCGTCTTCCCAAAATAATTCTGGTGCTCGTCTGACACATTCTTCCTATACTTAAGCCATCATCATTGTTGTACTTGCCATCAATGACAAGAATACGCTGCCTGTAAAACATGCCAACAATCTCCCCCTTTGGCATTGATGGCAAAAAAGGCATCCATACTCTTTTCTCCCCCTTTGACATCAATGTCAAAGAGCACATGCTCCCCCTGAGCTATTGCAGTATTTTTAGGAGGTATCAGATATAAAACCAATAAAAACTCCCCCTGACAGGATGGACTCTCTTATTTGAGGCCTGTAGAATATTTGTATCTAAACCAAAGTCTTCACCTTCTGATTCGTGGCCCTGTTCATCTTCAGCTTACATGGTATCCTCTATAGAATACTCAAAATTGCTCACCTCTCTTACCGGGACTCCTTCATCAACCTTTTCTTGTCAAAACTGGACGACTCCCCCTGTCACTGTTCTCTCTCTGCTTCTGACTGTTAGGACTCAGAAATGTCGTATTTTCATCCACCTCTCCCTTCACTATTCCTTACATTTCATCGCCCTATTAAATCATCGTCATATCATTTTCATAAATACATTTGGGTTTCACATTATTATTTTCCACTTTATTCATTTTAGTATTAAAAGTGAATTTATGATTAAATATTAGAAAATATACATGTTTTCATATATATCTCAATTA